>PNEQ01003692.1:97303-114494 GCA_003012365.1 Medauroidea extradentata
CCCCCCCCCCCCCCCATTTTTTTTTTCAGTAACTGTACTCGTGCCAGCCCACTGAAATTATGTTCGCTTAATTTCTTTTGAATTAGCGTAAAAATTCATGCTGCTTTATCACACAACTACAGACTCAAACACTAGCACTAAACTGATCTAATATGTTTTTCACTCAAATGTAATTTTTGCACCAATCTAACATTTTTATCACTTCTTATGTATCTACTAGACTAATCAAAACAAAAATTCATCAAATAAATCAGAAAAAACCATACTGTTATGACCCCATACATTATGAATACCTTTCCATTACAACCAGCTTTTCAAGAACCTTAAAAAATTAAGTAAAAATTGACTGAAAAATCGACTAAAAATTAATTTATTGCAATTTTTTTTGGCCACACTGAATTGTTTTTTTCTTGGGAGGCACTGACAGTGCATATCTATTTTTAAAAAATAACAACTCCGACAACTGTAACTTCCTCCACCCCACCCCACCCCCCGGCCCACATACACAATTATGTTACCGATGTAAGATGGCTCGTGTAGGTGTGTGTGTGAATGCTTACTTGTGGTAAACTTTTGTGTCTATGTTACTATGACTTGGATTTGTGATCGTCTCCATGTTACAGGGTTAAAGTTTTCATTACTGTTCATCAACCATTTATCACACTCATATTTTATGGCCGGAAATTGGTAGCATTTAGTTTGATTTTGTAAATTAAGACAATCCAAGCAAAGTAATTTTTTTAATTTCAATTTGATCACAATCTTTCATGATACACTATGACGCCGGCCCAAGGCCGGCAACACCTAGAACATTCCCGCTCTCGTCGCCACACATGTGCGAGGCAGGACGAGTCTTGAATGCAGTGTTGTGTATCTGCGAAAGGACCATGTCGGCGAACTCTATTTGAAATGCCACGGTTGTAGAGTATTAGTATTGTTTGAGTGATTTGTTTGTTGTTATTATTGTGGCCCATAATGTTGCGTATTGGCCGGACAGCAGGCACATTAAATCATGCTGGACGGTCAGCCCTGTGAGTCAACCAGTGATATCATGGGTTTCTGTAACTATGTCGCAACTCCCAAGAGACGTCACTGGGATCTCCCGATGACGCCAGTGCGAATACGTGACTACTGACAAGCACGAGGAGGTAATGTCTATTTTTAGACCTCAGCCATTGACGTCAGTGAAGGGGCGGTATAAAAGCCTCGGTATTGTGCAACATGATTCAGCCTTGTGGGGTCTTGCAGAGTCTTGTGGAGAGTCAGGAAGTCTTAGTCTGGAAGTGATAGTCTTGTAGTGAGTCGTGAAGATGAAGTGACACCGAGAGTAATGTGAGGCAGCACCCTTAGGGGCGGTGTTGCCACTGGGCGGCGATGGACGTCGTGAGAAGTGACGGGCCAAGAGGAGAGACTGGCGGCGGCGCAGAAATGAGGACCCAGCGCCTTGAGGGCAGTATCACGACGGCGTTGAGGCTGATATAACCTCTGCAGAACTGACAAGGTGTCATCACGAGGATGGCAACATTGTGGCAATGGTCGGTGTGGAGGCTGAGTAGCATCAGCGCCCTGCAGAAGGGACAGACAACACTCAAGTGTTGTGTCTGCGCGACTGAGCTGATAAGGTGTAGCGTCTCGAGGATGGTAACAAAGCAGCGGTGGTTGGTGTCGAGGCTGTGTGACGCCAGCGGGCTGCAGGAAGAACGGACAACACTTGTGGTGTTGTGTTGGAGTGCTGCAGGGGTGGCGAACTGTGGAGAACAACACTGACGGTGTTGTGTCGAGGAGGGCAGTAACTAGCTACTTGAGGAGACTGTTTACCTTGTGATTCAAGAGGAGTGCTTCAAGAGTTCGCTATTAGTCCTGCTCAGAGGAGGTGCTAAGCTTGTGCCTTGTGCAGAGAGGCTGGTAAGGACATCTTGGTGAAATCAGGAAGACGTCTTGGTGACGTCGGAATCTAATTACTGCGAGGCTACAGGCACATACCTTCGGAGCAGTACTGGGTGAGACAAGAGGGCTTTTGCTGCGGGTCGACAGGTGAAGGAGGTGTGCGACGTGAGTCGAACCAAAGACCTCAAGAGTGAAGACAGTGGTGCACTCTGGGTGCTGCATTGTGCATGGTGAGCCATCCTCCCTTAGAACTGTTAAGGTCGAACATTGTAACTATTTGATTGGATACATGACCAAACTTTTATTATGATTTGTAGCCTTTAATTGACGAATTGTAAATATTCTTGTGCTTTAATTGTCAAAATTAACTAACGTTCTGTGGCACAGTACTAATTGCGTGCATAACTAATTGTGTTGAGAGAGTTATAGTTAAATACTGTTTTCTGTATTTCGTAGCTTTGTGAGCTATTAAATCCAGTACTTAATTATATCTTTTATTTCTAATTATAAGGCCTCTATCCCAAAAGAACTCATGGGAATTGCCCACATGAAAAGTTCGTGCTTCAAACTTGTAACAATAATTTTTGTAAGGGTTCTACGTAATTTATCCAGGGTTCATGAAGTAACTTAAGGGTGTTGCAAGTGTTGTTTGAGCCACGTGACCGCCGCACCAATCTGTGCTCATCTGGCCATTCTCAGGCCTAGTGCTTTGCTAGCTGTTATTTCAGTGCTCCATAATTTTTGTCAGGATTTATGTCTCTTGTCCAGGGATCTGGGCTTGTTAAGTCCCACCAATTAGGTTTGTTTGGCAACCCTGCTGTTACCCCTAGCTTCCCGTCTACCTCAGGCCTGAGTCTCAGCTGAGGGCTGACCTGCAAGTTGTGTGTTCTGCTCTCCAGCCGAGTGGTTAGAGCTCTGTAACCTGTCCCTGGGTAACCACCTGCAATCCATCCTAGTGGCTGGAGGAACCCTTACCCCGTAGGGACTGTGTTACCATACACTACGGAGTGGGAAGTGGTTTACGTTGTGTTAGTGGGCAGAACAGGTTAAGTAACCCCAGATGTTGCTACGCACGTAGTCAACCAATACAAGGCACGCAGTGTAATGAGGTATGGAATAAACAGAGCCTGGTATTAACATACCCGTATGTGTTGTCTGTTACAATTATAGAACCCCACTCAATTGTCAGTGACCAGGGATGCTAGTGTCTGCGAGTCGAGGTACTGTATGTGACACCAAGGTAGGGGTTAGCAACGCGCGAACCCATAACCAGCCCTGAGATAATCTCTGGAATTGCAATGTCTGGGCAACATTGCTGGCGCCCGTAAAATCAGCACCCAGATCGCCATCGGTCTCAGGACCCCTCTACCTCGCGTGGTGTTAACTTATGTTTTGTGATGGCCAGGTGCCAAATACACATCACAGGAATGGCTATGATACTCTTGCAATAATTAATATTACAGAGAGACATTTATTGATTTTTTTTTTAAATTCACTGAAAGAAAAAACTGCCATCTGTTACAAGTTAAGATTTTACTAGGTTATTGTACCAACTAATTTTGTCTTGAGAGACCGTAGATACCCTTTCAATGAATAAATTTATTCAGAACAAGTTTTCCTAGCCGAATCAGTTTTTTAATAAACTGATATCTTTATATTTGAGCAAAAACTGAGTGAAAAAATACTTGCTATCCCCTAAATGTTACACTTACAGTACATCCCATGTAAGAATTCAGTGTTTTGACAGCAGATGCTACCAATATTTTTAACACGTGCCAAACACGTGGCAGAATAACATACCATTTAAAATAACAGGACATGATCGTATGACCTGATGAAGCAGTAGTGGCAGCCTTGATGAACAAATCTGTTAACTTCCACCGCTGACATTGAAAGCAGCGTGTATTACACGTGAAAAATAAGTAAGCATTTTGGAGGAAACATAATATAATAACATGGCTCCGTATCCTGCGTTAGTCAGTCAACTATTTCATTCTATTAAAATCACGTAATTTTATAACTAATTTACAAACAACCACACCATTATCAGTCGACCTGTAACCAAAACATAGCATGTCCATTTGCGAGTGTGAAAAGTTATCGCGTTTGTTTGTGTGTTTGAGAGATTCTTATAATGTGTTACTTTAATGTTCTGCGCGTACATTTAATATCTTGAAATGTGGGGATCATAAAACCCAGCTTTTAATCGCAAATGGGAAATTATGACGTTCGGCAACCAAAACAAAGACAGTCCATTTGCGTTGCGAGTGTTTGAGCTTCTCGTGTGTTCGTGTATGTTTGAGATTCTTGTAAGGTGTTATTTTAATATTTTGTGCATACATGTAATTGTAATATATTGCAATGCAGGGATTAAAATACCCTGCCTGTAATCGCCAACGACAACGGGATACTAAGATGTTTTTCTGAAGACGAGAACTTGTAGCAGTGTGGCGTGTCTACAAAAATCAGTCGCTAAGTAAGAAGCAGGTAATCCCTCCATGGAAATGTGCTACATAAAAGAAAAGTTACCCAACTTTCATTTTACAGAATTTGTGGGTAAACACTTATGGTTCTTGTTGTAGTCCTATACGTAAGCATACTTATTCAAGGTGCCGACTCAACATTTTCCTTTTATACGAATAAGTCAGTGTTTAATGTTTTTTTAATCAAGTAACTGGTTAATATCAAGTCCAAGAGAGATTTTGTACCTGTCAGCTGCAAAATATAGGCTTTATATATAATCAAAAGAAAAGGCCAGAAGACCTACACCTATATATTTCCATATCATTAAACTGTTTTTTAAATCATAATATTTGTTGACTAACAAAATTACTTAAAGTTGATCTTGGCAATTAGTCCTGCCCATGTTTGTTTATTACTTATGCTTTTTATTGACATATTATTTCTGTTTAGATTGTGAGAGCACAAATTTTGATATGTAGTCTACAATAAATATTTTAAGAAGTGTTTTTAAGTATTGTGACTCACATTGCTATAACACTAATATTTCGAAGGTAGGCTTTGCCACAAAATGTAAGTTTTTTTTTTTTATAGTCTATTACCTGAAACTTAAACTAAGCCTATACAACTTCATAATCTGATAGTGCAGAACCAAATTGAAGGACACATGAAAAATAATTGTAATAATACTTGGATTAATTATTTTATTTATTAGTTTAGTTTAAATACGTTTGCTTTCACTATCATAAGCTCTTGCAACTTCAGTTTGTTGTAACTAAATAAGCTACTGTACTATTATTTAATATTTTTAGATGTCAAGTAGAAAATATAAGTTGCCCATACATGTTTGTTTATTTATGGTAATGCCATTAAATGTTACAATTTTGAGCATACCCAGGTAAATACGTATACAATAAATAATGTTAAATTTGGAATGATTATATAAACTTAACATCTGTAGAGTAGGCTATCCATTACTATAATATGAAATAATTCCATTAACATTGCCTACCCAACCCTAGCAAGATTAATGTGCAGCTAGTATAGAAAATAATTATTTGTCTGAGATCTAAAAAAAAAATAATCTAAAGAAAATCGCAACACACATTGGATGTTTTTGCAATCATAATATACCTTAACTGTTGACATGTTTTGGTTGTCAGCTGGAAAGCACATGGTGGTGGAAGGATAAATAATGTTGTTGTTTACAATGCCCTACTTTTTATGATCTGTCAAATAATGTAATTCTCATACAGTATGGACTGTGATGTATTTATGCTTGATAAATTGTACTTACAGGGTTACAGACAGCTTAATTTGTACAAGATCCTTAACATTGTGGCCCAAAAGACACTGAATTTAAATTTGTAACAAACTACCACTGTTCTGTGCCTCATTCAGCCAAAACTGAAAAACAATAAAACCAACCTCTTTGATGTAAACCAGATAAAAACATTTATTGTATTTTTATCCATTCCAATCTTACCCTGTTTGAAAGAGAGTCAGTGATGTGCTGTGAATTGTGAGCTTGTTCTTCAAGTAGACACGGAGCAATGAAACTGAATCCCCTGAACAGCTCGTGTGCATTTGCACTAGGGGGCACACCAGGTGAGTCTGCACAAAAGAAACTTTTCGTGAACAGACGACAAGCAAAAATTGGAAGATTTATCACATACATAGAACATACTAGGATAAACTAGCTCTTCATGGAATTGACATATGTCAAACTGTCTGCAAAACTTCACATAAATTTCAACACAGAGGTATATTTACACATGTAGATAATATACCTGTACAAAATAAAAAGTTTATAAAGTACTCTATCATGACATTTTTGAACCCATACGTATAAGGGAAGACCTGATAGTAGTGATAATAGCCTCATCAGACACTTGTGTATGCATACATTTACAGTGTCTGATGAAATCCATAAACATATTGCAGTAAAGAAATTAATCTCGTTTCCAGTCAGTAGAACTATTGAGCTGCTAAAAAATTGTATTTTCTAACGAAGATCACTACGATTTCCTCCTGCTATATCTTCTTCCCAGTGGACCCCTCAAGTGAATTTCAATGAGAACATCCACACTACATGCATATAAAAAGAAATAGATGCGTGTTGAAATTTTTAAATTTGAAGTAGATTTGAGGTAACTACAGCAACATAAATTTGACACTTTTAAAACGCCCGCGGAAATGTGCAGCGACGTCACAAGCCATAGTATGCACGGAGCCTTGGCTAGCTAGCCGACTGCTGTCGCACTCCGGCGGAATAACAGACTACACTTTGTCTATAAAAAAAACTATTTTTAAGTCTGTTACGGTGGTTCGTTTGGTTATACGTTATGTAGTTAATCATAAAATGAAACAAATGTTACATTTCAAATGTATTCGAGTCGGAGGTTTTATAAAAGTTTAGTGTTATGCACATTGTTTATCGCACAATATCACAGCAATATCCGGGCACTGTAATATGCAGTAATACTTTGAATGAACCTGTTTACTGGTGCAAACCATTACTATATTTAATTATTTAATACCCATATACTTACTTTGCAATAGAATCACACCAAGTGTCGGCCACAATGGTGCAATGGTTACTCTCTGGGCTGATATTGAAAAACTTAAGTGAGTTCAATAATCTTTCAGGTTAGTACAATATTGTTCCTCAGATTTTGCATGGAACCGTCTATTCTTTATCCAAATTTAATATCTTGTATAATCAATAGTATTTTGTATTTCATTACGAATGTTAGGTTCATATGCAATACATAAATTTATACAGCAAAAAATACTTCTGGGCTACTGTGTGGTTTTGGTTTAGCATACTGCAAAAAAAATGTTATTTATGTTGTATATCAGAATAACATAAGCCTACTGCAGTACTATTTACTACTAATGACGTGTTCATTACGTAATATGTGAAGCAACGAGTGATTGAACACGCACAAAATAAACACATATAGCCTAAATGCAAGCTTAACCATATATGAGCTATTATTTTAATGTAGGTACACTATCCTACTAGATCACATAAAAAAATCACTTTCGCCATTCACATTCAAATTAAAGCGCTGTTTCTTCCGTGCAAATGGCCATTTCAGACATTGTATTAATATGGTTGCGAAAATGGAAAAATAGGTCTAAAAAAATTAATAAAACATTTTTCTATCAGAAGCTTGTAAAACTATCTAATAGTATTATATAAAAAAATACATTAAATACGTGGGTTTTGAATGCCGATCCTTAAAAATAAAAGCCAAGTACCGTAACCAAAACGCTACACTTTACCCATTGATTGCCATGCTAGCTTAAGCATTTACATGACCAGTGCTAACCGTTATGGCTTGTGACGTGGACCAATCAAAATATGTTTTTGGTCACCTGCTGCTTCCCCAAACTATAGTGTTTAGAAGAAAAATTCTTTTTGGTATCTTAATATTTCTACATTGTTAACAATATGGCATACATTTCAACGTATTTAAAATTTCATGCAAGGGGTCCTTTCTGGCTGCATCATCACCATTAAAAGACAAGTTTGGTCAATATCACCGGCAAAATACCTTTACACAATACAGGATTTCCTCACTTTAACTTGTTTGTTATTGTCTTGTTTGTACTTTGATACATGATTCACTTAATGTCAGTCTCTGATTCATTTAGAGTCGTTTAAAACTTGATACATCATCTGCTCTTGTTTACTGCTTGCAGCCATGTAATGCAACCTCTATCTTGCACACTATTTCCAACCTTGTTCTATCTACCTTACTTTCACCACTGACACAAAATAAGTTATTGTATTCTTCCAGAAAAACAGAATAATTTTCTTTTATAAAAGTATTCATTTTTCAACATACTGTACGAAAAAATCTCGAAAAATAAATAACATTCAGTATGGCATAATTTTCATTCCCCTTTCATCCTAACATTGAAACTACCATATTGAACACTAAAATAATGGAGGATATGTCCTTAAATGGCTGGAGTTGATACAGAATCAGATTACAATTGTCAACTTAAGTCTATGTTGTCAGATATTTAGTAATGTCCACTGCTTAGTGCACATTAGTTAATAAGAAATACGCGTCGAAAGGCATTTACAAAAATTCAAAGAATAAAATTACAGTTTGAGTTGTTTAAAAAGTGATTCAAAAGAAGTTTGATTATGACCAAAAACTTAACCGAGCTCACTGATGACACAATTTTTTCACAAGGCTAATAATCTTTGGTGATCAATCACTGATCACTTGACTCAGAAAACCTGGTGAACTCTACAAGTTTACTTTTCTTAAAATTATGGCCACTCACTGCACTTGGAGCAAAGTGACAGGAATATGAATTAACAGTGCTAGTATACTACAGGCCTTGAAGTTACTGATTTATACCATGTATCTTTTCTTCAATATTCAGTGGTCTGCTTTGTATGTCACATGTCTATATAGCAAGTATTCCCTTGTTATCTCTGTGTTTCTCATTTACACATAGTTTTTTTAAATGTCTACTACAGCCATTGCCTGTAGACAAATATATTCTGTAAATATTTATGTTGAAAAAGTTGTGGTGCAGCTATGATGATGACTTGAAATTTGTTATGGCAAATTATGTAATGCAGACAATAGTTACACTTCTAGGATATATATATATGACACGAATCAGGTTACGTTTGTGATTGTAAAGAAGATATCAGCAGCTAAATTCCAATGTTCTGCAGAAAGGGTGTTGCGGAAACACACTCTGTTTAGCTAAACAAAGAAACTAAGTGATGCCAATTTCACGGGAGGGTGAATAAGAAATCACACTTGTGTATGTTCACCACACATTTCTCCTTTGATGTAAATAAAAGTGACACCTAACTTTTAATAGTCAAATGCCATAAACCTTTATAAGAGACAAAATGTTATAATTTTTTACGAGGCTTATGTTCAAATTAATGTTATTTTATATTATTAAATGTAATGGAACTTTTTCTTTTTGCAACAGTGTTTTACTTTAGCAGTAATATTGTAGTAAAAAAATTCATCAAAGAAAAATACATTATAATATACTACAAACATTCAGAATCACAGAAAAATTATCACAGGTATACTAAGTACAAAAAATTACTAAGTTTGGTTAGACAACACTTACCTTACATGAGGAGGGAAAAGTTTCTCTTTTAAAAGTAGTTTTTACTCAACATGATCGTTCTAAGAACCTAACCATGGCGTTAAGCAAAAGGTTACTGTATCTCATTCACTCGTACAGAGTTCTGAAGTTAACAAATGCTACAGTATCATTGCAACAAGACAACAGCTAATTCACTCAATTTGTTCCGTATATCGACATATTACTTTCAACTGACAGAACTGAGTGCAGCGAGTATCATGAAAGCCAACACTACACAAGAAATGTAAACAATACTGCACAAAATCATTGTACCAATCGTCAACACAAAGTAAAAAATTACATATATAAAAACATAAAAAAATTATTTTATGAAAGATTACAGCATAATTCTGTGCTTACATGGCATTATTAAACACAGACTAGCAATGAAACTTGGAAAGTATGGTACTGGTACTCTAACATGGGATATTGGTCAACAAAATAAGTGATAAGTAAATTTACATTTTTAAGTCCACTTGAACATTTTTTTTTGTTTATCACTAAACAACCATAACAATAACTCATTGTCACAGATTATTTTCTAATCAGTAAATTTATTTTCAACACCTTGTTGCAACCTGTTCAGCACAATGTACAACAATCAGGCCCCCAGTGCACACATAATGAAATTACAGCCACCACTAACAATTCGAAAACATTAGTTTAAGGTGCTGCCTAGGCAGTAGAGTATGGACATCCCATTGCCGACCAATGCATAACTGCCAACTCAGATAGATGCTCTGAGCCTCCGCCCCAGCTGCCTCTGTGAAATGATCAAGTGGAGGCATGTCTCACATCACCAGCCAGCTACCACTCACATGTGCTTTCATACCCTGATTGGCAGGTATGTAAGATTGAGAGGTGCATAGCAGCACTTACTATACAGATTTCTGAACTGTTAGGTTGTTTTGGAGTCTCGTTCAAACCAAGAGAGAAGTTAAGATTTGTAGGGAGATGGACGAGTGTCAAACTGAGCACTATTGTGAAGCAGTTACCAAGGAGATTTAACTCACATTCAGGGCAGGGCTCACCCCGGACTGAGTAGTAACCTCTCACAGTGCATCCACTGTTGTACTAAACGAGCAGTTTTGAATCCAGTTTGTGTGTCTTCATTAGAAGTTCTCCACCCCTCGTAATTCACACTTATTTCATTGGAGGGCATTGTTGTCAAATAAAGAAGTAGAGAGTTATATGTTAGCTGCACTTCAGAGTCTTGCTGGGCCTTGTCCAGTGTGGGCCCTGCCTTCCTCGGCCTTGGTAGGATAGTATCTTGTCAGACCTGTGTTTCTCATGAATGCTGCCCCGCACCTTGCAGTGCACCTGTATTATGTGGATGGAGGACCTTGTCAGGGCCAATGGTCAACAGTTGATGGGGTGGTCAGGCAATGCAAGCCACCTTCCATAGTCAGTTGTCCCAGAGTCAATTAGTGGTAAGGGTACTTACCTCTTCAAGGACAGAGTTGAACAAGCAAACATTTATGGCTTTGAATCGCTGACCATATTGGATTATTATATTTTTCAGTATTTTGAAAATGTCAAATTTACGATTATAGCACAATTTCTACAGACAATACAGACATGGAAGCTGAACTGTGTATTAATTTAGGCCACAATAAGTTCCGCAATTTTTTGGTGTTCTTAATATTCTGAACTGATTGAGGCCTAAATATATATTAAAAGTTCAACTTCCATTCCCATACTGCAGCACAAGGTAAATATAATGTGCTATGTCACTTTTCTTCTTAGAAATTCAGAAAAGTGAAAAATATAAACACTAATACTATATAATGAGTATTGCAAGGCCTTAAGCCATGCCACATTGCCATAGACACCACTGGCAGCGAACTAAACAACTCCACAGCTCCACTTTCAGGCAGAATTCATCTACTTTTATACATACGCTTGCTGCAATTATGAGGGCAGAACCCCTAACCCCAACTGAGACCTAACCCCAAATGAGGCCCAGCCTAGACCCATTAGAGCCTGCACAAGGGCCAACAACACCAGCCATATCTTGCAAGTTAGTTTAAAAAGAGGCTGCTCGACATAAGACAATACATATAGGAGGAATCTCAGGCCTGTGAGAAGTGGTAGGACTTGGACTTTGACCTACGGGAGTGGAAGCACACCCAATGGACTTCTGCTCCCTGCTTTGGATGAGTGAGCCAGTACAGACACAGGCCAATTTCAATTCGTAAACCTGAGTGGGAGGGAAATTCTCCTAAGTTTTTTTGTTTTTATTGGGTTTTACAACTTGTCGATAGCGAGGTCATTAGAGACTGTGACATATCGCTTTACACAAGTACAGGAACTAGGAAACGCATCACCTTTGTTAAGGAACTGTTGCGGCATTTGCCATAAACAATTCCAGGAAGCCTGAGTAACCGAAAGGCTTATTGATGGAGGTAGTGATTATGTGACACAGGTGGTAATGCTGCAGCAGCAATAAGTCACTTGACAAGGATGTGAGATGTTCACTTTGTAGGAGTGGAATAAGTAGGGCTATGAATATTTCGCGAGTTCAACAAACAACATGCTAGAATCCATTATCCTGTGTATACCAAAGCCCTACCATTTGTCCATTACCTGCTACTCATTCAATCAGCAGACAATGAATGAATAGATGGGGATTGAGTATGCATAGGACATTGGATTCTAGCATGCAGGTCATTGAACTAGCAAATTTTTCCTAGCCCTAGGAATAAGTAATCCAGTCCAGTCGGCAAGGTGGACTGCAGCGTAGAATACGGATTGAAACATTTACTTTAAACACCCATCGAACTGAACTGAATGAAGACAAAGTGGTCACCATGTTGAATTTTTTATTTGGTTATGTGAGAGGTTAACTAATAAAACTCTGTAATGTTATAAAAATACACAATGGGAAGTGGCAAATAAATCAAAATAAACATTCTGATGAACAAATTAAAACAAAATATCTATTACCTTTTGGTTTTCTAACAGTCATTTGCTCAGTAGTTCAAAGTTTCGCAAAGTGATGTCGCTAGACACAGGTTCAGTACGTGTTTACATGTCAATCTGGATAAAAAATTTTACTACGAACACATTTTATTCACTCCACGTTCACTTTAGTTTTTCCTGTGTTGAATCCAGTTCGGACTTTTGACTATAAAAACACTAATGTATATGTATGAGGAACATTTTGCAACTTCAATGACCAGAGCTGTTCTATGGCTGTGGAGTAGTGCACTACAGAACAGCCAGCAATTCTGTTTAAAGTGCAACACATTCATGGTACAATATATTGGAGCTTTCGCGCGGAGACCACCTTCGCAACACACTGCTCACACTAAAACATGTCTCTAAAGGAACGCAGTTCACCTGCCGTAGCACGTGTTCTGTGGCTTTCTGTAAAGCACGCCATACACTTAAACACTAACAGATACCGTTCTACACATCTCTGTCTTACCATTTACTCATGTTTTTATCTTAACTACGCCAGTCTGTTCACTGCATGTGCACCCCACTGTACCAAACACCTCGCATATTGGATAATTTATGTCTTGTGGTAACATGCACACTCCACAAATTACTACAGGTTTTGAAGCCATCATATCACTTTCATGTCCATGAAGTGCACAATCACAGTACCTGATGGCATTGGATACTCCTGCGGCCTCGTGATTGGCCCCCGATGTTGCTTGCTGCAGCAAGATGGCGGGTGGAAGCGTGCTAGACCATGTGGATGTAGCACACATGGCAAAGAAATTCAGCGACGAACTTTAACTTATTTGGGCTCCAACTGGCACTATGCACTGTCTCCGACGTCAAAACACTCACCTATTCGGCTCAGTTGAAATGGGACCAGAAATCCCAGGATGTATAGGCTAACTGGTTTGCCTCATTAAGGTGTCAATTGCTTACTTCCTTTACTTTCTGCTCGAGCCAGGAGAGAGAGAGAGAGAGAAAGAGAGAGAGAGACAGAGAGAGAGACAGAGAGAGTGAGAGAGAGAGAGAGAGAGAGAGAGAGAGAGAGACACGCACGCACACACATATTTACAGACTCATGAAAAGAAAGGGAGGCATTGAATTTAAGACAATTAGCACCGCTCTTGTACAATACATGCATACAGTTTCCACGTGTTGTACTGCTAATACCAATTTCAGTGTTCTCAGGTATGCACGTTATGGGTTAAGAAAATATAGTGAATGCAAAAATGCTTCTCTGCATTGACAGTGTTACCAGTTCCTATACAATGGAATATTGTTTTCACAACTTAAAATTATAATGTTTAGAGAGAAATTATGGTACATTATTAGTTTTTTTAAATTTTGATTTTAAAAAACTCAATTGATCACAAACTAATTGTATATTAAATTAAATTGTAAAAATGCTAACTATTTGAAATAGATACACACAAAACAAAATTGAACAATAGCTGATATAACATTTTTGAAGGATTTATCTGCAGTCTCCAGTACTCTACGAAATTTTCTCTCATAATGCTACTGTACACACATGCCACCACAATGTAATGAGTATAGAAGGAAAAATTTCGCGAATTCAATAACCTGCATGTTAGAATCAAATATCCTATGCGTTCTCAAGCCACGTCTATTCGTTAATTGTCTGCTGTTCCACTGAGTAGCAGCTAGTGGACAAATGGTCGGGCCTTGACATGCATAGGACACTGCATTCTAACATGCAGGTCATTGAATAAGCAAAATTTTCCCATCTCTAGTAATGAGTCTAATTATTGTATAAAATATTTTCAAGTGAATAATATATTATAAGGTGAGTAGGTAACTGGTCCCTAATTTTTCCTGTTAAGAGCTTGTAATTGTAATAATCTTTGTAATTTTATGTTTGGGTAAAAGGAATTATATAGATTGTAACTGCAAAGTACTAGAGAGTTCACGCCAATAGGTTGATAAATGTAGTATGTTGGAAAGTTGTGGTCTGGTCGAGTGGGTATCCCAGTGTGGTATCCACTACTTCTGAGTAACATGTAATTTCAAGCTATAAATTGTGAGATGCATGTGTGTAATCATATTAATAGAATATTGTTGACATTTGTAAGGAAGGTGCCATCAGGTAATCTTTCATATTTATTGTGAGTAATTAACAGTTTTTATGAATCAAAACTTTTTTTAAGTCCACTTCATTTTTGCTAGCACCTCAAAGTGGGAATTTTACAGCTGGACAACTTTGCTCTGGTGCAGTTTTTAATGCCTGTCATTTCATCACATTTGACAGTTTTCATTTCAGGCAACGTTTAAAAAGTTATTTAATATTTTAGGATTTCAGTTGAGTGTTGGTGCATTGAGATGGCGATTAGCAGCCTCAGGATGGTATGTGACCTGTCTGTTCCGTTCTGTCACGAAGCCCCTGCAAATTTTAACTTAATATGTTGTTTTCTACTCGTTTATACTAAACTTAATGCAGCCAATTTGCTACTTACTCAAAACAAACTAATTGTAATTTTTGTGCACCCTTCTGTAAACATTGTATCATGAAATTAATAAGTTGTACAATTATAATATTTTGGTTGTTAGGGTGGAACCACATATGTAAGGATGAGGGAAAATGTGCACGCCTTGAGAGTTTGGTAACGTCCCAGTCGTAAGATGTGCTAAGCCGAGTGTATTTGTGCAGCAGAGGGCTGAAAACTTGGAGCGGTTTAGGCGGCCAATTGCCATCGTTGGTGTGCTGAATATCATGATTAAGAAAATAATTGCGGTTAAGCATATAGTTCGATGAAAGTAAAGTACTGGGTCTATCTGTAGTGGTTATAACTCGCGAGCTACTTGAGACAGCCAAACTGCAGAGGCGCACTGATCCCTAACATTCCAAGTGTGTGTCTGCAGAATGGAGCATTGTAAACGTGTTTTGAAGATTCTGTATTGCAAATTCCGCTGTAACCTCACCAACTGACCTGAAGATATTTTCTTTATAGTTCAGCACTAGTAGAACCTGAAATGCAGTGTCTGCTTCTTCACTAACCCACCCTTAAAACCTTTTCTGAACATCGGCACCATTGTCAGCATCAAATTTAACCGGGAGTATGTGCAGCACTATATTTTTGGCACGACGAGCAGGGACTCACGGGAAACAGAAGTACCGCGAGCAGTGAAGACAGGTAGAAGAGCGAAAAGCACAACAGCGGAAAACAGCATTACCGTGACAGGAGAATAAGAGAGAACAGTACAACAGCGAGTACTGACAACAAGGGAGCACCAGCAGTCAGAAGAATCACACGTAGCAGCAGGTACCAAACACTGAGCTGCGAATATAGGTCAGGCAACAACGTGTCATTAAGTGAAGGATGTATGTGTGTAAGGGAAAATAGTATATGTTGAATGTGCAAAGGGTCATGTGACTAGTGTAATGTCACTATTCGTGTGTACTTGCTGCGGAAGAGCATAAAAGGGAGGTAGTGTTTTTTTCTTTTTGCTGTTGGTATGGCTGCCATACATAGTTTAATGTCGCTAAGAACAGGTAGCCCATAAGCCTATTCTATTTGTGCAGGTGCCACCCACCCACACTGTTGCTTTAGGTGAGTAAGTCTCACCTTTGCATGGTTGTGTTTTTTTTGTAACTTTCTTTGGAGCAGCGACAATATGGCAGCGGGCTCCGGGCCTGTCACAAGTAAATGACCCGCTGTTCGAAGACAGCAACAATCAGTTGACGTCGTACCTCACGGCCCATCTAGCCCAAACTCAGCACACGTCCGCCCGAGCAGCAGCAACGGAACGAGCACCGAGACCGCCCACATCTTTACCTCCTCCCCTGCAGTGTTTTCATAATAAAGTGAATGGTTAGTGCAGTGAGTAATTTTGTTGGAATGAACAGGAACGACCTGTGAGATGAACTATGGGGGGTGTTTTGTTTACTTTCCAAACTCGTTGAACGCTCGACGTAACAGCCGGCTAGTCCCGGCTCTTCTTGAAGCATCACCCCCCCCGCCCTCTTTGCTTGTCGCACTCCGGGATTCTTTTTAGATAGTATATTTTTTCAGTAACGTAAAGTCAAGTATTGCGTTAGTCAGGTCCCCAGCGTCTATGATTCTTTTTCAGGTACATACAGCGAGTACTCACGTTTTATAATTACACTGTTTTTATTTTTACGTAAGTCAGTTCCTCCCCCCCACGTCACACCGAGGTAAAGAATAAGCACTGTATTTGTATTTTAAAATTCATAAACTAAATTATCACATTTTTCTGGCATGTGTTCATAGGGTTGAGTGTTGTTTAGCTTTAAGAAGAATACTGAGTTGATCCCAGGCGTCGGTGGGGCTGGCGCGTGGGACCAACCGCCATCTTGGCTCGGCCTATGTTTTCTGCGTGTTGATCAGGGTAAGCCGCTTTTTGCAACCTTTGCTTAACTGAAGTAACGTTTCGTTTCTTGGTGTTTTCTGGAACTTTTCAATTGTGTTAACTTTCTCGTGCTTCCCCGGTCACTTGTCCTCCGCACCCAGAGGATTTTCAACATAAAAATTACGGTAACGGCAGACTCCGTGTGGTTATTGTGTGCTAGTGCCCACATGGCTAGCTTCATGTTTTTGTTTCGCCAGGTGGTCTCGCGGGCCTTCTGGCAACTCGCGGATCTGCGCCGGGCTGTTACTTCGCATCGAGCTGCTCAGCTCCTGCGACCAACGAATTTCTGGATAAAGTGTTATCATCAGCTCTCAAGTTTTACTTCCATCACGGGCACGTATCCACGGCCCGTAACAGGAAG
>PNEQ01003692.1:114594-130578 GCA_003012365.1 Medauroidea extradentata
CCCCCCCCCCCCCTCTGGCGGGACAGTCATTAAGTACAGGGAGTGGGGAAGAGAACACAAGAGGAGAGTGAACCAGTTGGAAACATGTCGCGGTGCAGAGGAAACAGCAATGAGGAGGGGGAGAAAGCCAGAGTTAGACATGGGGCAGATGTAGGAGATGGGGAACGCCACCATTGTTACGCAGAGAGTGCTCAGTCATGGTTGGAATATTAAGGGAATTGATGGAGGAATAGGACCAAAGAATGTAACGAAGGGTAAAAAGTATTATTCAAGAAGTGAGAAAGAAAAGTGAAAGAGCATGGGCAAGGCAGGCGGAAATGGATAGTTGTGTAACGGAACGGCTGAATAATTTGGAAAAACAAACTAAGGTGTTGGATGCATGGCAGGCATCGCTAGAGGAGAAGGGGAAAAGGCTGGAGGGAAAAGTTAGATGCCAACTGCGCGAGTTAAATGGGTTAAGTGATTGGGTGATGGGGGCCGAACAGCTAGTGGGGTTCAGTCAGGGGGAAATAACCGTAGCACTACAGGAATGCTGCAACATTTGTCAAGGTCTCGAAACCGGAGGGGATGCGCGGAGAGAGATGGTGGAGCAAGCGAAAAGCAAAGTGTCTAAGTTGTTGGATGTAGAGGTAAACAAACTTCACTCTGATTGGAGTGTGGTGGAAGGGCGAGTAGCAGGGCTGGAAGAGAGTGAAGAGTCTGGGGGGTGCAGGTCGGGACGGAACAAGTGTAGGGGGACGAAGTTCGTACAGCTGTACCACAAAAGGGACATATCCAAATTTTCAGGTCAAGATAGGACACATCCGAAAAAGCACCTCAATAAATTGGATGAGTTCTTCTCTATATACGGATGTTCAGAGGAGGAGAAGTATATTGTAGCGCGCAGGTCGATCATGGGGGCGAGTAGTAACTGGCTGAGGCTGTGTGAAAACCGACTGGAAAGTTTTAGGGAATTTGAGAAGGAATTCACGAATTCACTGGGATAAAAGAATTCAGGGGATTGATCGGGCAGAGTTGTACCAGGGAACCTGTGTCGAAGGTCAGCTACAGAACCACTTAAGTAATGTTGTAGAGTGAGTTAATTATAACGACAACCCACTTGGAGAGGAGTTGATTATGATGGTTTGTGTGCAGGTGCCGATAAGGGTACAAGAGGCGTTAGTAGGGAAGGAAATATTGACTATCGAGCAGCTGCGTAAAGTGCTTAAGGAACTAGATAGGATGAGTGTGCTGCGTGAATACAGGTAGGGTTTGTGGAGGCAGGAACATACAGGCAGTAATGGAAATAACAGTAACTACAGTGGTGGGGGTACCATAACCTGTACCAAGATGCATATTTTATTAACAATTTAAATGATTCTATTTGGCTTTTACTTATATTTCAATATGTTTGTTTGCTAAATCAGTATACAACAGAATAACAGACTGTTTCTGATTGGCCATAGAAATTTTGAATTTAATGTTTCTTTCACTTAGTAACAAAATTATTATGTAATACAAAAGTATAACATTTTTATGAAAACTAAACTGTTAATACTTGAAGATAATTGCAAAAAAAAAAAAACTTCAAAATTTGGTGTTAATTGTGGAAAACTTAACATTTTTTAATTGATTCCTGTAATTGGGGCGGGGTGGCACCAATGATGAGCGATGGCGATAGTTTGCCCGCGGAGGCATTCATTAGCAATATGGAAGATGAGATGCACGTTTATCAGTTGCAGAGTAGTTGTGATAATTCATTATGCAGGCTGCTGAGTTGTGAAGATTCGCTGGCAAGATGGGGGCAGAGGCGGACACATGGTGTGTTAGAGAAGGTGGCTTAAGAACCTATACTGTTGGTGAAGTGCCGGGAGAGTGGCGATTTGTACCGTTAACAGGCAGAAACGTTTTTGTTTTAACGTAACTTATGAAGTGGAAGTTACAATTTTGTCTTTCATTGTTGTGGAAGTTTCATTTTCGTCTTTAATTAAACACGTGAAGTTAGGGTTACAAAACTGCAAGCAAAATTATCAGTGATCACCAGCCGTCCAATTTGAACATGTAAAAAATTGTATGGTTGCTTGAAGGGTGCCCCCAGCAGTCAAATTTCAGAGATGATGTATATGTCTGAAATGTTACCACTTCCGATAATAAACCCCAAAATTTTCTAGAGTTCCGCCGTATTTCATTCTTCGCTGTCTGAATCCACACTGTTTAAGTTTAATTGATGAGACTATGATCTAGTTGTGGACGTGTGGCTGAAGGCGAGATGCGCCACAATATCAAAGAAAAGAAAAAAACTGTGTTACCAACCAGCCTGGTTTTGGTTGTTATGCGCATGTACTGTATTTATCTTTCAGTTTATTAACAATGAACGTGTCTAAGAATTTATGTTCCTTTACAGGGTTTAAAAAAGTGAAATTAATTCAAAAATAAAAAAATACATAACAGCAATGCTTGCATTTTTACAATTTTCCTTTATTTTAACAGGCTAGCGGAGTAACGCCAAAAAATGTCTAAATAACTGCGTCAAAAAATAAACAAGTCCGTCAAAAGTGATAAAAATAATGCAGTTTGGATTAGTTGTAATATTCTTGAATTTTAAACAGTGGCAAAGGCTCAGTAGATACTGATACGCCCAGAGTTCACTCACTAAAAGTTAAAAATATTAAATTTTTAGTCCTTTTTGATCTGCGTACTTTAATGCTAAAATCTACTCAAGCATTTAGTGTACCAACTTGACATTCAAGGCATTTCTCTTCCTTTCCACGCCTCCAACGTTCTGAGCTGCGCCAACTTGGCCAGGCATATTGTTTTAAGAGCTTTAGGTATACGCGGGGAGTGGAGTAGAGGGAAATTTGCACAATCAATGACCTAATGTCTCTTAGTTCTGTTTCCATGTGCACAATTGCCAACTTAGAGAGGTTGCAGTGATGGATGTCTTCTATTCTTGTCTGGTTCCTGCTCTCTCACTCTCTCTTTCTTCCTGCCCCCTCACCCGTGCCACAGGCCACGGGGTTGCCATCTGTCGTTAGACAGTAGCAAATAAGTGCAAGCTCTGATTTCCCTAGTGCAAGCTCTGATTTCCCTCATGTTTTCTTGGTTTTCTCTGTAGCATAACAAGCCATTTGTAAACACTAATCTCTCATTTGCCGGGACCAGTATTGGGCGGTTGTCACAAATGGTTTTCAGGTTAAATTGACTCAACCCTGCCCTCTCCCGTAGGGTGTGTATTGCGAGGTAGCAATTGAGGTATGTCGGTTTAGCATACGCCTTGGAGAGTGAAGCCAAGGAGAGCAGACCACTAGCCGCACGGAGTGGTGGGGGAGGATCTCACTTATTTGGGGCAGATTTCTAAGTCACTCACTTGATCAGAATAGTTCCCTCAACAGCCTCTGCTTCCTATCGGATAGAGGTTTAGGTTTCGGGCTGACCTCGTCACGTAACTGCTGAACTCGACGGGGCCGAAGCGGCAATTCTTTGTTAGGTGTTTTTAGGGGGCTGATTATAGGCGGCGGCCCCCCTATTCTTGCGCCGTAACAATCTGCTGATCGAATCGGTATTATGCTTCTGCTTGCGTGATCTGCATTGCGGCGGTGTCTGCTCGTCACTGAGTGTGTATCACTTAGGCGTGCATGGAGTTCACGTTCACAAAAAGAAATAAAAGAAAACGGAGCCCCCTGTATTTTGGTGGGCAATGAAATGAGTTTAGGTTGTTGTACTGGCACACATGTTTGCCGGCAGCGCTCCTGAGCTGCTTTCTCCCTCAATCTCTGAATCTCAGGAGGAATGGATTTACTTGGGTGCTGCATGCACTGATACATTGAATGAAATGCAGAAATTCCAAATAGGCAGTTGTATTCACGAAATTTCACAAACTACAACACTTGTTCACAGTTTTATACACATGTCTAGGATGCTGAAGCTACACAGGTCTCGTAACACTTGAAATACACAGGTATTTTAATACTTGAAATAACACAGGTCTCTATACTCTAATAAAACAGTCTCTTAACTTATGAATTTACCACATGTAACTAGCAATTACGTTTAAGATTACTGATCCACACTCGGATGCTGCGCGATACTGTAACTGCTCGGGATCTCGGCCTCGTGGACCGGCGGAACTTTCCATAGATAACTGAGAGTGACTTCTGCTGTGTGCCTCGTGGCTGAAGATGCGGTAACTAGGACGTATGGTGTGTTCCCTATTACGCGCACTGCGCGGATACTGGATGACAGTGTCTCCTTTCAGGCTCTCAGCAGGTGAGGTGGGAAATAGTATGGTGAAGGAAGGCGGAGGTCTCCATTTACAAGAAGTCACTCCACGGTAGTGAGGGTCTCCATTTGCAAGAAGTCACCTCGGGTGTTGCAGCAGGACTCCATTTGCAAGAAGTTGACTACCAATTTTGGATGAGGAACTCCATTTGCAAGAAGTCACCTTGGTGTAGGGGGTTGGCCGAAGCCAGAGGTGCTGAGAGACGAGAGCTCAGAGAAGCTGCCAACGAACTCTGAAGAAACTTATATACCCGAAGTTAGGGGGTCTGGGAGGGAATAGGTCCCGTTAGGTGGGTAGTAAGATGGCGGCGCAGGCGTGGCCGTCGGCTCTAAAGCAGGCGTGCCACCTCAACACCCACATATTTCTCAAATCAACACAGTCTCTTGAGAAATCTAATGTAACTTTTACCGTCAGGTTCCACTTGAAAACTATGATGCAGTAAAAAGAAAAATAATATACAAGAATTAAATACACAATTTCACTAGGCATATTTTAGATTTCACTATTTCTATTATTTAAGTTTTTAAGTTCGCACGAAAAATGTGTACATCATGATAGTTCATTTGTTCGTTTACATACAGCGCAAAATATTTATACATCACAAAAACACATGGTTTACACTCTGGATTAATTTACATAAGCAAGGTAACATAATTAAACTAATATTTATATGTACTAGGCAGCGGGAAAAGTTACATGTACAATACAGTGATTGTGCGGAACTGAGGGCGTCGTGCCTGCTTAGGCCTAACCTTAAATGGGACAAGCTCGGGGGGGGGGGGGGGGAGCGCAAAAACATGAATGGTAACGGCTGGGTGTCAAAATATCTTCATGCAGTTATCTCCCACTTCCCACCCTTCATTTGAATAAATCTCATTAGGAAGTGAAGTTTGTCAGTTGTCATGACTTGTAAATCACTCGTTCGGCAAAATTACTTCTATTGCAATACCACGGGCAAAGTTATCAGATTTTTGACTAGACGTGTTCGCAGAGAAAAAAAAAGGCTGGAATTGTACAAGTTTATATACTGTGTATCATTTACATCATACTTGTATTTTTTTTTTTTAAATTAATAATTCAATCACGTGTATAGCGTGTTAAAAGAAATTTATTTTGTTTATCAAATTTCCTCAAACACTAAATAAAATTTAAGTTCAACAAAATAGAAGAGCAATCAATTATTAGTATTACATATTATGAAGTTCTAAATGAGACAACTATTTTCGTAATGACAAATTAAATTAATATAAATTATTCAAATGTTAAAAATGTGGTTGAGAACAGTTACTTAGTAAATTAATAGTATTCAACAACAGCAACAGGGTCAAAGTATACACACAGACAACTACATTGCCCTGCGAAAATTAAAGTACACGTTTCAGTTTAACTAAATAATGAACTTTATTGCTTTCAAAATTCTTGTAGGCAATCTTAGTAGCAACAAGCGTACAAGTAACTTCTAACTACAAAGTTTCTGGCACAAATACTCAGCAAAACGTAAACACGAGAGCATTTAAGCGTTTAAATTAGGTCGCCTTTTTAACATACTAGACACTGATTTTAATAAGAAGCAGTTATGAAATGCCACGGCAAACAACAATGCAAAAACATGCAGAATAAATCAAAAGAAAACTATTTTTGACATAAAATTTTATGATTTTCTCATGGGACAAACCCCGGAAACCTGTTTAGTTTTTTTTTTTTTCTGTGTAAAATAAACATACGTGTTCCTATAACCAAATATCAAGCTACACCACTGAAAGCTAACCTACCTGTAGAGTGCACGCAAATTGACATGTGTCCCTGTTTAAATATGGTACACGTACCTAAGGTGTGTAAAACCAAACCACAAATGGTCTTTAGATTTCCCAGAAAAATATTTTTCCCTGGTTTATTATCAAAAAATATTTTTTAAGGATACTCTGGTATTATCACTGTAAACATCTGAATATAACCACATTACAGTCAGCTAAACATGTTGAATCACTTGAATCTAAGTAGTAACAAAATTAATCAGTAGAGCAATCAGTGGCGGTGCGTAAGGCCGTGCTTTCGTGCTGTAGCACTGAGTAAACTTTTACAAAGTTATTGTGTACTTAATTTTATTAAATTTCAGGTAATGTGACATAATTTATACTTCTAACCTTTCTTTATAATAGATCGACTGCTTTGCGCTAAGTTTTATAGGCGGACGGAGTTTTCTCAAGTAATTTTGCTCGTGTAAGCCGCCCTTTACTATGGTGTAAATCTGGCTCGGTGCTCCCACGGACTAGCGCACGGTTGTCACGCCTCTTTCCTACCCCCTGTCATAGCCAGAGGCTTAGAGAGACGCGGGAACCTCGCCTTTATCAACACCTGCTCCGTGCAATGAGCAGAGTAGCCCTGCTATCTACTGCGCAAGCGCGCGACAGTTACGTCAGCGCGTTGACAATGATGGCCGCTCACGTCGCGCACGTGTTCGTACACTGCAGACTAGTAAACAAAGTAATTTTCGGTGTCGCGTGGAAGTGTAGCTGACTTAGAATAACTTTTATGAATAATACGTTACTATCTATTATTATTGTAAGTTGCGGGTGTGAGTGACATGATACTGTGCATAAATAACAAACTGCAGTAGAATCTATGTTATTAGTCTTCGGCCCAATGGATACATTACCGACGCTTTATGATGGAATAATTTGGTAAGTCGAATTTTACAATATTGATTAATTTTTGTGAAAATTCTGTGTTGCTTGACGGTAAGTGGAAAATTATTGTAAGGTTTGTGTATGTGTTGATTTTCGAGTGGACAAGCACATGAAACATCTAGTTTTCGTAATTGAAGGAGTTATTATAATAACTTATAAGTTATAGTTTTCGGAATAGTTATTTAATCGTATCAAAATGATATGCCGTTGCGGGACTGAAGATATGCGTAGGCCTACTTCGCGTGTGTTATAAAATTGCGTCTGCATTTAGACAAGCCGAACTCTAATGTAGTCTTAAGACGTCTCACATGCGATATTGTTGGCATTTTATCTACGAGTGGGGTTCACATTAATCGTGAGGAAACACAGAGGGAACGCAGTAAGAACAAATGTATAGAAACTGAGATTGTAGAATACTAACTTGCCGTTAGTGGTATTCATTGCTTGTGTATTTAACGAGTACCTATACATTGTAGATAACATCTTTAGGTTGAAAGTTTTTTACAACACACTTTACTGGCAACATTACTACTTGCCATGAAGCGCAGTGCAATTTCTCAAGACATGTAAAGCTAAAGTCCTATACCTTTGAGTTAAACAAACAGGGAAAGAAAGTATAGCGATTTAGCGGAGAAGGGGGTGAAGGACATTATATTTAGAGCACTGAGCTCAAAACATTGACCGGCCGCCACTGAGAGCAATCACACTACAGAATACAGTATGCTACACTCGACTAACTAATTACTAGATTCACTACGCCAAGAAGTATGTGACATTCATTTAACATTTTTACATGCTGGTGAGTTGTGTGTATTTTTGAAGATAAATTTTATTTGATGGTGCAAAATAACTTACATGCTACAAAGTAGCACATTCTGATGAAACAGAGAAATTATCTTTATCTTAGTTCTTGTGTGGTCAGCAGCTGCACTGTTTCAACTGATTAGTGTAAACCTAGATCCCTAATGTCTTTCAATCTCAGCAGGTAAGTACGTCATGAGGAAGGATCTAGGTGCACACTGTTACGCAACACTACCTATACGTGCCACAATACGACACTTGCCGGCTGTTAAAATTTTTGTAAACTAGGAGATGATTATAGGCTTGTCTGGTATCAATTTCTTCAGAAAAATTATGCTTATTAAATGAAATCATTATTCCATTTTTAATAATGTCTGTTCTACGTCAGTGATAACTAAACACGTACTTAGACAAAAAAAAAAGTACTTTAACCAAAAATGTTTTTTAAGTAGTTTAAATCGGGTACATTACACTTTTCTTGGGAACCAGACAAATCTAATGTAGTTCTAAAATTTATATTTACCATTATATTTATTATTTGAACTATCATCCGAAAACTACAGAATCTGTAAACAAAAAACATGTTAACAGGTTAGTTGTAACAATCATTAAGGCAACTCTTTCAGTATCAATTTCTAAAGTACAGCAGAACCTCGATTTAATGAAATGTCTCAGGACCCGAAAATGTTTACATTAAATCTTTGGGCACGTTTCATCGAAATTCAACGTAATTTTAAAAAGTCTGCTAGCCAACAACAATAACATACCGCAGTTACCATCAATGGGTAAGCCAAAGCCGAGAAAAAAAAATTCTGTGAAAAAACTTAAAAAATTTTAAGTGCAATGCATGTCAAATGTACGCCTGGTTTGATTTAGTGTGCTCGCATGCCATCAAAATGCGAGAAGAGATTACTAACACTGTGAGCCATCTCTATTTCCATCTCTATCTTAATCCTCCAACAAAATGTAGGAAATTCCCATTAAAAATGTTAAGAAAAAATTTGCAATGACAAACTTGAATCGCTCACCGCCCAATGAAGCTGGCTTAGCCAGCATAACGTCGCAACCGCGCAAAATGTGTGTTGTCTTAAGTGTGTTATATGTTCCTCTACGTGCAGTACAGATCTGTAAGTACTTGTACACTCCTATCTACATTTTATATGAATTAAAAGTTTGCAAGACAACGGTAAAAGAATAACTAAACACGTGCGGCGGCAACCATTGCTGCTTGTAGGCTGCTGCGCTCGTTCAACAAGCAGGTTACTGCTCGTAAAAATACTTTGTACTCGATTGTTTTTTAGCATTGGCAAAACATATCTTCATATTTAACCATGTACCACCTGCACCAATGTAGAAACCTGCACCAAATTTTTTCCATACTCTCTGAAAAAAAAAAAAATTGTTTCCACTATACAGTTCCAATTTAATTGCATTTAGTTCAAAAACATAATTGTATAACATGTAAATATTACGTGAATTAGATGTGTGGCAATGTCTTAAGAATTAAATTACGCCCTAAATTATAAACAGTGCTTGGCACCATTTAGATGTTGGAAGTAGCTGTGGTAAAAGCTTGAGGCTGGTAGGTATGTTGCTGCATGGCACACAAATGCTACGCAGCGGCAGCAGTGTGTATTGCACTCTGTCGCCAGGTTCGGTACCTACAGCGCTCGCTATACTGTTGAGCTTATTGGTGGAGCAATAAATTATTATCTTGGTCTTTGTTCTGCGCACTGCCACGCTGCAAGTGCCTAGACAATCCCTCATTGGACCGGGCGAGTGAGACAAAAGGATCTAGGTGCACACTGGCTTGGCACCACTCAGCAGTCCTATGCGCTGCAAGCTCAGCATATCCCAGTGGGCCGGCACCTGCCCACGCACTGGCAATTTCTTTGCTGACAGTAATGCTGCCATTGCGTATTTACTGCTTACAGGCTACAACCTGATATTGAAGGTTTTTACACTAATTCCCTCCAGCAGTTTGAAAATGTATGATAAATCCAACTTTTCCAGGCTCTATTTGTCCAAAAACCTTGCTTTCCGTGTAGGACCCACATCCCGAATTTTCAATTTTGTTTTTTAATAAAATGTGGGGGTGGTACATGGGTAAATACCTTACATTTACAGTAATAAATTTTATTGTAAAAATCTGCATAGCAATATAATTATGTATTTTTAATAGATACTATGGTTTCATCATGGGCATGACAAAAATAAGCATGCTGGACACCACTGAATTCTATCGGTAATAAAATTAATCAGTAAGCTTGCTGCACTAAGGTGTATTCTGACAGAGATGCAAAGCACTATCTGTGAATTAATTCCAGTGCTATCCACTACCTTGCTGTGAAGGCTGGGTACCTAGATGTTCATTCACCCGGCCAGCTGCCAGGTCATGATGCTCCCTGGTTATGAGGAAGGATCTAGGCGCATGCTTGTTATGAAACACAATGTCGCTTGCTCAGCAGTGCGTGCTCAGCTAAAAGTCACTTCTGTGGCCAAAGTTTTCAACGAATTTTAAAGATTTTTTTTTTTTTTTCGTTTGTTTGTTTCTCGACGGATGGTTTAAGACTATCTACAGAGAAATAAATGTATACTGTGGCCAGTGACAGTTTTTTTTTATTGCTTTACATTACAATTTATATACCATTTTATCAGCTACTTAGTTCTTTCGCACATTTTTGATTATTTTTGTAAGGTTTCTAAAAATCCTTTAGTTATACAGTAAAACCTCTCTATAAAGACCCCTCACGGTTCCCTAGAATAGGGTCTTTATATAGGGGTGGTCTTTATAAAGAGGTTTAATTATACAGCAAAACCCTTATTTTAAAACCCCACGGTTCTTGAAGAAAGGGTTGTTTTAAAGAGATGGTTGTTATATAAGGGGTTGTTATAAAGAGGTTTTACTGTATTGCGGTTCAGAGTTCGTTAAATTGAGGCTCTGCTGTACTGGTTAATTCTTTTTAACTCTAAAAACATAAGATTTATACATTCAATAAAAAAATTCAGTTATAACAGAATGTGTGTAATTTCACCTTACCTTTCGGTGTTTTAGATGTAAATTCTTTATCAAAATAAAAGGCATCATCCGCTCTACTAACAGCTGGCTTAAATGGAGGTTGAATTTCTTTCCTATAAAGTTTGTCCCAATCAATAGTTGCAAAAAAGGAATGTGATTTAATTTCTTTAACACCATCAGGACCTGCAAAAATTAAACAGTAATTTCTTCAGCATTGTTACAAAGTAATCAGTAAAACTGCAATAAAATAAAATAAATATTTGACAGAGGTCACTGTCTTGGGGTTATATGAGTTCTAATACATCATTATCACTTTTAAATTTTATTGGATTGCAGACATACGCCATGTGTGGACATATGCCTGTTTTCACAGGTTTGATCAGCTAAACATGAGCAATGACATATGTCAACAATCAAATAAAATTTAACTGTAAACTCCTATTGCAACAAACATAAAAAAAAATCTAACTATCACTTTTCAATAAAAATACCAAAGAGGTAAAATCAAATATCAAGACAGGACAATACGTGAAAGTATAGCTTTTCAGCATTGTTAAAGTGCACGACTTGTAACCAACAGTGTGAACTCGAAACACTAGCAAAGTCACATTCTTCCATCTATTTTCTATAGTTGCTATAAATTTACTGACTGAATTTCTCTTAAGGCTAACAATATGAAAATGTGTTTATACATTTTTTATATTTTAACTTATCAAAATAATAACTAATTACAATTGATAAATATATAAAACAAAAACTGCCCATACAGCAACGTGCTACTGCAGAAGAAAGAATGTTTGTATCGGGGTGAACTTGAATGAATTAACATGTCTTGTGTTTTACTTATGAGTTTTCCATATTGTCCTCGCACAATACTGTATTTGATAAATCATTATCGATAAATGTAACCAAAAATAAATAAAGCAGCTCTGGAAGTGAATCCAAAATAGGCCATATAATTTGTGTTTATTGGAAAATAAATTGTTTGCCTATAATAGAGAATCTTATTAAAGCAATCAGTCTAGCTAATTATGAATATGAAAAAATTTGCCATGTTGATCACGGTGTACATCAACCACTAACAAGGTAAATAAAATTTGTGGTATAATCACAGGTTTAACACTTTTCTTTTATAAAAAAAAAAGTAACTGAAATGGAGCCTTAATCTTACACCACACAAGTCTAGAATTTCAAAGTCCTTACCTTCAGAGTGTTGAAACTGGTTTATTACCCACTAAGAAACAACTTTCACTTTTGGAAAAAGTGGTGGACACTGCAGTTGGCAGGTGCGTTTTCTCAGTGTACGTGTATTTCCCCAGTCCATTCATTCCATAGTTGTTCCATAATCATCTCAGATCAGTGGTCAAGACCTAGCTGTTATGCACTAAAATTATCTCTGTAACCTATAGTTTTTATATCAGAGCTAAGTTACCTCATTTAATCACAAGTAGGTTGTTCGTATGTGTATATTGGTCACAATCCGATCTACACGTAGTGCTAAAAAAGTTAATATTTATTAGAGATGGGACGGTTCCATTTTTTTATTCTCGATTCCAACCATATTTATCTTGATACTTCGTTTCTCAATTAATTCAATTCTTAATAATTATGAAAAATTTAAATTTTAAATGGCTGCTGCTCATTAAATAAAATAAGGATGAAGATGATAATAATATATAATAACTTTATTTAAATTATTTTCGGTTTGATTTCCATACTTGCTACTCGTAACTGTTCACACACTCACATAAAATTTAGTTAATGCACTTTACTTTTAGGTTAGTATTATTTTTATCTAGTAGTGGCAGCAAGATAATGAAAATTAGGACATGTAGATGGGTAGTAAACAGAATTGTATGAAATACAGTCAAATAGCAAAATCCCTGCTTGGCTATATTTTCTTATAACTAACAATGGATGTTTTATAGATACAGGTAAATCATTTAAAAATTTTAGACATTAACCACATATTTGGGGAAAAAAGGTCACATTTCTATAGCACACTAAGAAACTTAAGTTACACAAGGAATACGCATAACATATTTAAAATTACAAAATGCATATGGCACAACAGAGCTAACTTAAACGTGTTTTCATATTTTTATAAGATAGGCAATGAACCCACACATACCGGCGTTTGTGACTAGGCGCAGTGTATAGACGGTTATAAAAATTCATGATGCCAGTCTGGAGGAGAGTGAAACTTCAACTCGAGTTGTTTAAATAGTAGTTCCGTGAAATATACTTGAATCCAAAAAGTGAACCGAGCTTATTGCTTGAAGAATTCAATCACAACCTAGCTAACCTCTGATGATCAATCGAGAATACCTACTTAACTCCTTTGTATCTGTCAAGTAGATGATGTGGCAACTTTGTCATGCTAGTCCACCAAGCCTGCCACCATCATCACGTCAGTTATTTGGCGCTCACATTTTTGTAAGTGAGATTGCGGTTTCTTCGTGAACACATTCATTAATTAACTTTGCGACATTCAAAAACATTTTAAGAAATCACGGTACTGGACCATTGTTTTGCAATTACTGTGCGAAACTTTGAAAGACGTAAAATTTAAAATACCCTACCCGGTCACTAAAATAAATATACCTATCCCAACGGAAGCATCTTATCAAAATATATAAATGAGAATATTGAGACAAACAAAATTTAAAGAAATATAATTTTCCCTCGATTATCTATTCTTCCGTTACCAGCAAGAATCTAGGAATCAAAGGATCGAAAATCCCATCCGTAATATTTATCATTTACTGGTCGCGCTTCACGCAACAAGCCAGGTGGTAGCCAGATAGCTGCTGTGCTGCACACAACCTTGATTAAGGTCAGGCAAGATAAGAAGTTGCATTCCAGGAGACTACTGTGACCTTGCAAGCAGGCAGTGATGCCAAGCATTGTTACAGCCACGCCTCCACACAGTTGCATAGTGCCATGAGTCGTGTGCGAACGAAGTGGCCACCCTGTTGTGGACTCATAAATCTCAGATTAATTTTTAATTGCATTTTATTCTGTTTATCTTCATATTACTGTATTATTACTGCAGTATCCCAATGTCCTTGACATTTTATCACAAAGGATTCACAAACTTATTTTAAATCAGTTTTTAATTTCATTTTCTTTGCATTATTTTATTATTGTGGCCTTGCAAATAATTTTAATTAGTAAGTTTTTACTGCAATTTCCTTTGCATAATTTTGTCTACGCTATTTTATTTTTGTGGACTCTTACGAGAGTATGTATTTATAATCACTTGTTCTCATTTTCCTACTATCATTTTATTAATCTGTTACACCAACTAATTTTAATAAAACTTATCACATTTTTCATTGTATTTTCCCTATTTTTTTATGTTTTGCTGCAGAGAGGGCGACAGAAGAAAGCAGTGTGTGCAGTGTACTTCTCACTCATGACGGTGTTGCAAGCGTGGCCCAACTCATTAGACATGAGTGATGTAAGTCGGCAGACATGCACACACACACTTCAAGTGCGTTTCAAATGAAGCTGATAAAAGTTTTTACACCAACTTTTCTTATTTCACAGCTGTACTTACTAATTAATGATAACTACAGTATGTCATCATTGGATGGTAAGGAATATTTTAAATAATCAGAAATTGCAACCTTATATATACATATATTACATCAGGCCTGCCGTTTTAATGGATTTTATCCGTTTTAACGGATATTTAAAGGTTAAAACAGACAGACGGATAATGTTAGATATTCACGGATATTTCTAACATCTGTGTTTAGTAACAATTGACACAAAAATTAGCGACGCACATGAATTGATTAACGAGATTCCCTAATCTTTTTCATTCTTAATTTAAACCTACAAATCTTTCCCTTTATTTTTGCAGAAAAGGTCATGCTATATACAAGCAGATATCCGTAAATTTGTGTTTTATTTTATGCCAAAATAAATAAAAAAGGAAAATTTTTAAAACCCTTCATATGGCTGCACCCCATATTTTGTGCCAAAATTTTTGGTGAAAACATGCAGCGATTATGTTAATAAATACGTGTATTTAATTTTTATGTGCGGCGCCATGATACAAGCAAACTACGTCTCATTCGAAGCCATAATTTAACTTACGGTATTTGCCGGCATATAAGACGACAATTTTTACATATTTTTGGCCCTCAAAAATTGCTACTCGTCTTATATGAGGGTGCAAAAAATATTGGTAGCCAATAATCATTTGAAAGCTAAGCTGTAAGCTGTGGAGTTGTATGATGTTTCAAGGAATTGCGTTTTTCGTAACAAATGAAAACGAGTCACCCGTTTATTTTAATAAAATTTACGGTACGAGATTTTGATGAGCGTCATTCATAATAAAGGACACTTCCTCGCAGCGAAGCGGTGATCGATGCGAGCGCGTGCAGAGATACTTTGTCTCGCCAGCCTACAACTCTCGGGCGTAGAAAACAAGGATCTAGGTCCGCATGCTTTCATCCTTTGTCTCGCAAGCACAAGACTCGGGCGGAAGAAACGAGGATCTAGATACCGTACCACACATTCACGTGTCTACCGTCTAGCGCTAGGCTGGAGGACAACAGCGCACAGGAACGCAATGACCTTGCAAGCAGCTGTTGTTGCCTGGCGTCATGTAGTACGCGGCGTGCCTTAGGCCGGCGTTGCCAAGTCGCGCGCAACTGCCGGCAAATGAAGATATCGCCGGCTGCCGCCGCGCATTTCCTTGGCTCTCGGGTGCGCGGAGGGCGGTAGTAGCCAATGTTATTCGTTTATTTGTCTATTATGATGTTTAAATGCCGGTAATAAATGCATTAAAAATATATAAACAAAGTTTTTAATGTTTCAGGCAAAGGAAAAAAATATTTTTCTGTCGGGAATTCCAAAATTAGTAATTTACTTTTTTTCAAGATTTTGTACCTTCAAAACCATGACTCGTCTTATATGCCGGCAAATACGGTATGCAGATATATTAATTTTTCAACAATAAGTAGTCAGTTGAACATGTTCACACTCATTCTATAAATTTTTCCAAATAGGAAAATGGGTGGAAAGTTTCACTGCTACTTTACTGAAACAGATTAGAAAATAGTTCAGTCTGTAAAAAACATTAACAGTAAATGGTTTCTTGTATAACATCTCAATTTTTCACAATACTATAATAATTTACTATACATATTAATATCACTATCAAAATTCTACAGCAAGTTTGAATTATTACAGGATTTTACATA
>PNEQ01003692.1:130678-146017 GCA_003012365.1 Medauroidea extradentata
AGGACAGTAAATTGAGTTAGGTTACATCCTTATATATGTTTATTTTTCAAAAACATTGTTTCAGTTTGATGGATATTTGTTAGTTTTTAGGGAAATAAAGTGATAGACATTTTTGCAACAATAAAATTACTCAATTTTAAAACAAAAGAAATAAGAATTGTCGTAAAAATTTGCTAAAATATACATATTGTACTTTCAAAGATTTTCCAGGATTTTTGGTTCTCTGTCAAGGATTTTCAGGGATTTTTGGGTGTTTTGGCAAGGATTTAAGTTCATGACCAGGTGGCAGCCCTGTATTACATATACTTATTTATTTTTATAAGACAAAAATATCCATCCATCCAGTACCCACCGGAGTAATGAGTATTCAGGGGTATTGGGTGTGATTGAGAAGACACCAATGGTAATTGTTTATAGTACTTTGTTTTTATCAATGTTACAAGCATCAATAACCTCAAAGCAGAGCACTCCATGTTGATACTGCAACTGCATTGCTATTGCAACTGTCATGCAGGTTAGTGCTAAAAACAAGTTTCCTGGACCTCACATCATTCCATTTCTCACTGTGGGACTAGATTAACATTGACGTGTTTTTTGCACTTGTTGACTCGGGAGGCGCCGGTAGGTCCACGAATGGGTGTAGTGGTCACAAACACACACAGCACAATCTACGCATAAGCGAACGCAGGACACCCTACAACATCGATACCGACTATTCGCTGAGGTTACTGCTGCTAATTTTGAACATTTATTGTGACATTCCTCAATATATAAAGTACTGTAAACAATTACTGTACTGATGTCATCTTCTGAATCCCACCAGGCACCCCTGAATACCCATTACTTGTAAACTATTTGTTTCTGACACATGGTTATTTGGTGACATATATTTATACTTTTGAATATCCTGTGTGTGTGTGTGTGTGTGTGTGTGTGTGTGTATATATGTGTGTGTATGTGTGTGTATGTGTGTGTATGTGTGTGTATGTGTGTGTGTGTTTTTAAAAGATAAAAAAGTTGTACATACAAAATGCAAGAAGTTACAATTTGTGGTTATTTAAAAATATATTACACACTAAATATATTTAACAGGTCCTAAGAATGATTTTAGATCAGTGTCATTAGATCAAGGTTCTGCAGCAGGTTTAAATTTCTACGCTTATAAACCCCCCCCCCCCCCCCAACTCCTAAAACTATTTTTTTATAGATTGCACCTCAGATTATAAGAAATTTACTAAATAAAATGTGTGACTTATACGTAATAAAATATAGTACTAAATATTCAGTATTGCATACACTCATGCTAATTAAAATTGTATTTTAATACTACATTTTCTTTAAAAAATTGTGCTATTAAAGCACCAGCAAAATTACACACAATCTGATGAACTTCCTAACTGTTACATTGGTATAATAAAAAATTACTACTACTAGCGAAGACACTTTAAAAAAATGAGAAAATCAGTTGTGCCCACAATGCAAAATAATGAAGAACTGAAACTAAAATGTTTCTGTTGGGACTGAAAAATTTACTCTCATTATCCAGGAAACATCTTAAAGAGGGTTAAATTACATGTGTAATTTTATATGCTGTGAAATTTTTGGGATTAAGCAGAAAAATTCTTAAGTGAGAAATTCTTAACAAGTTTTCACTGATGATTTTATAAATAAGTTTTTGTGATCATATTACAGTGAAACCTTGTTAATACAAACCCTGTTAAAACAAAGTTCTCATTACTACAAAGTCGTTTTCATTCACCTTGGAATAAGATGAGAAATTAAATATTAACTTAAAATTTTCAATAAATACTTTCCTTATACATAAAACAGTGTGAGAACTAGTTCATTGGTTAAGGGAAGTCATGCTGGTGGTTTGAAAGTTTTTATTTTGGGACTAAACATACTAAAATTATATAGGCATAATTTTTTTAGTTTTTTGCAAATACCTCTTAATACAAACCTCATTATTACAAACCACATAAATTTAGGTCCCTTCAGGTTTGTATTAATGAGGTTCCACTGTACAAATATTAATAACAGAGAAAAAACTCAATGTGCATGCTGCACTGCAGTAGTTCACAACCTTCTTTATCTCAAATAACAAATGCAATAATTTCATACAAAAAAGTGGCATAAAAACTGTAACCAAAAATGTAGGCAATGATGAAGTATATAATATTGTAATGTGTAATTAAGAGCTTACTATGAAATGTTGACTTATGGTTGCCCAGCAAATGAAACTTGTTTGTAAATACAGTCGAAGGCATTCTAAACACATGATACAATACGAGTGTGTGTTCATGGATAAATGAATGTTAAAATTTCAGTTGTCATTTTTTGATGCTATGCTGTACACAAGAAACAATTGATTACTACGTAGCTGTATTACTGTAGTACAAATGTTTATTTGTATATATAATGATTTTAGCTAAAATAAGCTTAACTAAAATTTATTTTAATACCTGACAATTGCCATTCATATCTTGAGGGGAGGGGGGGTTTATTCTGTTTAGTTGAATATGCAGTACATTTCTATGCAATGCACTTAGCTATGTAACCAGGCAACTAAATATGATCACTTAAGTGCTACTGCAATGTGATGTACACACCTGCGCCCAGTCTATTGGCTGGGTTTCTTTTGAATAACGCCCGCAGGAGAGCCTGTGCTTCTGCAGTCAGAAACTGAGGCATCCCTAGCTTAGCTTTCAGGATCTGTGTCATGGTCTCCTTGCGATCCTGGCCTTGGAATGGGAGCATCCCAGTCAGCATCTCAAACTGAAAGAAAAGTGTTAAACTGCTAACAAGCATTAGAAAAATAAGCCTATGTATGGACACTGCATAACGAATTGGAAAGGTTTAAAAATCAAATCAAATGAATATTAGACTGTTGCTAAAACAGACGGCAAGTGTGAACATTACTGCAACCAATTAACATGACTGAATAAGAAAGAGTAATATGGATAACAGGATAACATATTTTACCCATGTCCAGAAATTCACCATTTTGTCCCTGTACTAACAGTCATATTTAAGTGACAGGAAGGCCACTAAATCCGTAACTAAAAATGAACAAAAAAAATTATATTTTGGTAGCTACTAGATTATCTTTTGTTGCTTTGCCTTGTTTAAAATTAGAAGTTTGTAAAGATCCTTCCACACATACATGCACCCACACACCTGCACTCACCACAGACTCGCACCCCACACACATGCACCTGCTTACACATGCATCCACACCCCCAAATGCAAACCTGCACACCCACACATCCACACACAGCTGCACACCCACATGCATTGAGGCACTCACACACCCCGTGCATGCACCTACACACAAACTCACACCCACACACATACACACACATGCATGCACATACCCACATCACATACGCATACATACCCACATCACATACATATACCCACATCAAATATGTATACCCACATCAAATATGCATACCCACTTCATGTGCACATACCCACATCACACATGCCTACCACACTCATGCACATACCCACCCTCATGTGCATACCCAACCTCATGCGCATACCCACCCTAATGTGCATACCCACACTCCACAATCATGTGCATACCCACACTTTCATGTGCATTACCCATACGCACACAAACACTGGGTAGGCAAAAATAAAAACATCACAATTTTCTAATTCTAATAACGCGAAAAGTTGCATTTTTATATACTGAATTTGAGATAAATAAAAGAAAAAAATTGTATTTGTCGGATTCAGTTTGCGCATAAGGCCTAAAGTTTAAGAAAACTCAGGGAAAAATCACTTATTAAAATAATATTTTTATTTTTCAAATATTTAATCTAGGACTGTCCAATAGCATGGCAACGGATAAGATTTCCAAGAGAAAAATTGGGAAAAAATACTTGCATTTCATTAGGCCTAAACTTTAAGGAAGCCTAGGGAAAAGCATGGAAAAGATTCTTGTGAGCCGAACATTACCCTATTTACTCATCTAGGCTTTAGGCCTTCATTACAACACTCCTTTAAGATTATGCCAAAACCACAACTTGTGTAAACCCAGAGCAAGAAACTAGAAATCAGCTAATATATGCTTAAAGCTATTAGTGATAACAGGTTGTTTTGTACCATTCTTGAGAAAAGAAAATCCAGTAAATTTTAAGAACGTTCTATTCACAACTAAACAAATTTTACATGCCCTTTACAGTTCATGAATTACAAGGCAAAAGCACCAAAATATGTCTCTCTCAAAGGCCATTTCCCTTTTGCCTTCTAATTACATAATTAATGAAGCACACATTCACTCTCCTATACTTCCATGCTTCCCATTCAAATACGAGCATCTCGCAACACCTCGTTAATCCACTACTCCTTCCCCTGACCAATTTGAAACGGGCCGATCCCTCTTGAACTCTCCTAGATCGTAAGTAGCATTCCCTTTTCCAGAATCCGTAAAATATGTGCTCCCCATAAATGAGCGGGCCTTCCTTGAATTCTCTGATAACACCCAGGAGTACTGCGATCCACACTGAGAATGTCCTTTGTAACGTCGACTACAGCTGACGGCAGTCGAACTTACCAGGTCTCCATAACTTGCCTTTCCCAAGGACGTTAAAACTTACCCAAATTAAGTTCGGGTTGCTTCTTTGTACTCACACACACTCGCTGAACAAAGAAGTATACTCAGCTCCCATCACGATGTCAACACATTCCTTTACTGCGCATACGGGCCTACTGAAAAAGTAAACAGACTACCAAACTTAGACGTGGGCACCTTCACGCCCAACTGAAGAGTGAGTATCGGCTTCCAATGCCCCTTTCAACTCGACTTGCAGACAAGAGCGCCCCTACCGCCAGCCATCGGAACCAGACACTCCCCTCCTTCCCCAGGCCTACCGCTCCATGACCAGTGGCATGATAGGTCTGAAGTCGAATGGGGGAGGCCTTGAACCGGCGACCGGGGCATTCACTAAAGCTCAACTAAGAAAGAAAAACAAGTACCAGAATTAAAACTCCCATCCCTCTTAACATTATCAAGGCTTCAAAGCAAGGACCGCTCACTTGCACTGGAATTTTCAGTTTGTGCACAAGGCATTAAATTTTGAAAAAGAAAAAAATTACAGTAACATTTACATTAAATTTATTTGGACTATGCTGTAATTTTTTAAGCGACCATGATATCTAGCCTCGTCACCGAGACAGGGGCGCAAGAACTCAGCAGACATCTGTGTTGGCACAACAGATGCTGTTCTGCTTGCTGTGTGGGAATGAGTTTATAATAATTGTGAGTAGCTCATATAGTGATACGGTCAGTGTAGCTTAGTAATGTGATTTCTTTATGCAACTGTATTGCTAACATTGCAAAAAAACTTAATTTGAAATTGGTACTACGAAAAATATGTTGCTTACAAGACAACCAATATATGAAGACATACTGCTGTGTTGCTTTGAAGAAAGGTATAGATTAGAACTATCATAGGATTCTAGGAAAAATTTTCATAAAAATTTGATATATTGCCACAAAATTTTAACAATTATATTTCAATTCCGCTATTCCAACTACTGTATGACTCATGCCCAGGTTGTGCGGACCTTGATGCATACTACAACTTAGGAAAATTATACCAAGGAAACAAATATCAAGATTGTTTTAAGAAAAAAATGAAAACTTTGTAGTTGAGAGTAAATATGAGACGTTGATACAGCAGTACGCAAATGTTATGTGTCACTTTCATGTAGGTGTGAAAAAATGCAGTGGTACCTGTGGATGCTCTGTAGTTATGGAATGTAAACGTAAAAAGACAAAAATATCCTATCTTCTGAGAGGAATTTTATGTACGACGAGCATACTACCAGGATTGGTTTTATTGGCAGGTTAGATAAAAATGGAACAGAAAAAAATATGGAAAAGAAAGAACATTTTTTACAACTTTCAAGAGAAGATATTTTGTCTGCTTTATAAAAATGTGAAGCTGAAGATATAATGAAATCTTCATGAGAAAGAAAGAATGAAACTGACTAGTCTTTTTCAGTTTCATCTACTGTACATCCTTTATACAAATAAATTTGCTTACTACAGTATTGCATTAATGAATGACAGATGTGGTTATTCTGATTGAACTATAGATGCCATTACTGTGTGTTGTTTGTAAGATCTTAGACAAATTACGGGGCAAGATTTATCGCTATTAACAGAAAGACAATATCAAACAAGAAAAAGCAAAGGCCTGAGAAGCTAAACAAGACGTTCAATAAGTTAAATTAGGAACAAGCATATTCTCTGATGGTTGAAACAATGTCATTTTGAAAGAAAAAATTGCAACTAAAATGTATTGCAGAGATCAGGAAAAGTACCTCAGTTAAATTCATGAGAGGATAGATAATACGTCGTCAATATTACGCTGGTAAATGGCGCTGGAAACGTAATAACCAAGTGCATCCTTAAGTATTATGAAGATGAAAATTTTGATGAAAATCAAATAGAAGACAAACTCTCACACATTGGATGGAAAAATGGCATGATTCACCAATATTAAAGTAAAATTTCAGCAGGGATTTATTTTTGTTTCAATGTTCAAAATTTTATACCTTATGCACAAACAGAAAATACAGCGAAAAAATTTATTCAATGCTTTTCCCTTTACAAAGTATTTCCAGCTAAGCATTGGTATGCTATTACCCTATTATACATCCCTAGGCTTAATACTTTAAAAATTTATTGTTATATGTATGTATTTTTTCGTAAATTTCCAGTGCAAGAATATTTTCCCAATTTTTCTCATAACCTATTAGCAGAGACCTGAAAGATGAGTAAATATAAGCATTGAAAAGTAGTGAAACAGAAGTTAAAAAGTGGTGAAAATATACTTGAAAAGCTTTGAAAAATGTTCTTGTTTTTTCACTGCAAAATAATTTGTATTTACACAATTGCCAACTTATCTTTCAATACATACCTCTAATTACATGTACTGCATTTAATCACTGTAAACTGTAAACACACATCTGCATAGTTATTCAATCATTGTCTGCATCTCAAACACAAGGTAGGTCTATGCCAAGGCTAAACATATGAACCACACCAGTGAAATATTACGCTAGTTGTCGGACACACTGTACCACACGTGTTTCAGCTAAAGTACATTGTTTGTTTATAAAGGTGGATGCCGCCATTGTGATAAGAGTTACTAGTGCTGCCTCACTGGGTGTTATTGAACTTTTTGGGGAAGGAGTCAGTCTGGCTAGCGACACCATGTTTTGCGAGTGTTGATCGTTTTTTATCGTTTCTTCCAGTTTTGGTGCTAACACTAGTTAATAAAAAATGTAATTATTTGACCACGTTTCATTAAGTAAAAAAAGCAATTACATAATTTCCAGTTATTCTGATTACCCTTGTTTTAAAGTGATGTAGTTAAGGTAAAAAAAAGGAGGGGTGGTTATTGTTGAATATACTTACTTAAGTAAGGAATGCATACCTTCTGCAGAAAACTCATTTGCCAAAGTAAGAGCAGTCTCAACAACATAAATGGTGATTTTTGCTGCACCCACCCATACAAACAGTGACAGACAGTTTGCAATTAAATGCAATGTACAGCAGTATAGCGCTAAATTAGGTACTACAAAATCACAAATACAAATTGTTCACATTTCTAAAACCAAAACTGATGCGAATTCATATTTACTAACATTGCACGTAAAAATAGATGGCCTCCCATCTTCGCCTTCATGGACAAGACATCAATTTCATGGTGACAAAACTTTTGCGTTTGTAAAGTAAAACAATGAATTAGGCTATACGGTAGTTACACCGGTAATATTGACTGCTGTAGGTACAAAATTACAGTGAACACAGAATTAATGCTAGCAAAATGTAACATTTTTCTGTTGCATTTTTAACTACATGAATAACCATAACATTTTTAAGTCCAGCATAGTTACAAACTTAACCTCCACAGTCGGCTAATGGTTAGTAACACGATGCCGTACGCTATTTCTCTGCCCTTAGGCATAATAAACAAAACGTGGAAATAGTTAAGGTACAATTCTTTGTTGAAACGCCATAAGTTTCCTACAAAAAATAACAAGTTATTTAATTTTATCCGAAAATTGAACAAGCACAACTAAAAAATTAGATATTTTTGGGTCGCAGAGTCTTAATTGTTGTTGTTGATTGTTAAATTTTTTTTGAAAAACTGTAAAATCGTTGAACTTCACGAATCAATCTCAAAAAGTTCATGTGTCTACCTATTAGCTAACTGTAAGCATTCCTATGCTATCAGACACTAAGGCTAAATGTTTGGAACATGAAAAATTATTGAAGAAAGTAGTTTTATCATGAGTTTTCTTAAACCTTAGACCCAAGCGCAAACTATAAACAACATTTCTTTTATTTTCAATTTAGTATACAAAGTGCAACTTTTCTGCACTATTACAATTAGAAAATTGTGAATTGTTCATTTTATCGGTGCACCATAACGCATCCCTACATGCACCCCCAACTCTCTCACATACAGTATATACACATATATATACACACACCCACACACACACAACACACATAACCCACACAGAGGCAGGTGGTGATGAAATTGAACATCACTCAAGATCTTAAAACCGTCAAATTAAACGGGGAGTGTTAGACAAATTTATTGTATTTTAAGTTTTTGAGCCATTAAAGTTATTCAAATTGTGTTATTAAAATTTTCTATTCGCCAAAGCATAGGATATATTCTTAGTAAACTAACTGACATAAATTATAATGAAATCTGTCGTTTGTCATGCCAAGTCATTGCAATAGCATCCATGACAGTTAACCTGTAATTCTCTTGCAATGATTCTGTATGCATCTTATCCATGCATATGACGACCTTAATTAACTGCAAGTTGTGTGCAAGTTCGAACATAAAACAAGCTTTGAGCACAGCTTATATACAAAATAATCCAATGTCCAGAATACATACTTATTCACATTTCCACTCACAACATTAGTAAAATCTCATGATTGATAAACACGTGCACATGTACACACAAGTTATGAGTACAATGATATACAACACAAATATACAAGGCAATAGTGTGGTAAAGTGTACATTAAAGAAATACACAACTTTTTTATATGCTCACTAATAAAATTAATAAAAATCTTATGTACATTTTACAAACACACACATGTTTTGAGTCTGCTTACTAGGATAAATGCAATATAACATGTGGGACAGTTATACATGAAAAGACACACATATTTATTCATGTCTACCGGATAATCAATTATATACATCACACACAAGTTTCGGGCCATGGGCATAATAGTATAAACATTTGACCTAAACTGTAGTTATGTAAGAAAGTTAGTTTGAGCAATTTAGAACGTCATCCAAGGAGTAAAACTAATTTGTTATTAAGTAACTTTTCAGCTGCTTTTAAATGATTTATTATCTTAGCACACTTCTCTGAGTTTAAGGGGATAAGTTTTATTGCAGTATAATATGTACCTTTCTAATACACGGATACGTTACTTATTGGGTAGTGGATACTGCTTTCAGTCCTTTTGGAATAAGAATGAATTATTGAATTGACCTGGAACGTATCAAAATTTTTAGAAGAAAAACTAAACCAGAATAAATGTATTGACAGGATAATGTTAATACTTTCAATTTTTTAAGTATTGGTTTACATGATTCTATTTTTTTTTTCGACATACTATTCTCAATGCTTTATCCCGCAGGACAAATATTTTCTTTGCTTTAGTAGTGTTTCCCCGTAAGATGGTGTTGATTGGTTTTTAAAGTCTGGTTAGACACTTGGAGATGTTTTAGTCTGCATTATTATTGAATTATCAGGAAGTATCAGTTGCTGGTCTCACTATTATACTTTACAAGATATTATTTTTTTTATATTTGAAAAAATGTTATCATAAATTAAATTGAATAAATTGTTTTAAATATTTATTCAGGCTGTTGGTTTCCAACGAACATGCATTTTAAGGTAATGTATCACATTTCTCAAATTTAAAAAATTCGAGACTGGTTTGATTCTTTTCTTGCATGCCTCGTTCCTTTTTTGTTGGTTCAATGAAACAAAGTTGTGTAGACTGCTGTAAAAGACTGGTGCGGACATTATGCGGGGAAACTTAAAACCAAATTTAGTATCTCAAAACATGGATGCGGACATTATGCAATGGCGGAGATACGCGAGAAAATACGGTATTTTATGAAAGGAGCAAAAACCCTTGCATGCTGCATTGCAATAATCCACTACGTACTCCCTTTACCTCACATTACAGTTCATTAACATAAATTAGCTGTTTATTTAAGGACGTCTCATTAACATCGCTGAACATTGACTTGAAGTTCTCAGTGGTCACTAACAATTTTTTTCACTGTAATAGTTTTCACATGGTAGTGTGAATAGTTAAAAATTTTCATGCTATCTCTATATATAAAAATGAAAGCTGACTGATTGACTGACTGACATATCAAACAAAATGCAGCCCAAACCACTGGACCTAGAATCGTGAAATTTTTTGTGGGGGTTCCCTTCAGGTCGTAGGCGAGCACTAAGAGGGATTTTTTGAAATTCAACCTCGAAAGGGGTGAAATGTTTTACTTTAATAGGACACTCGTAAAAATGCATATTAGCCAATTTAAGGATTTCTCGAAGATCAACTTTTAAGGGGCTGAAAAGACCTTAAATGTGTTTCCAATCAACTATCGATATCTGTCGAACCCTTCGGGATAGAGAGTTGATATTCACTTCAAAATATTGCTTACGTAAATACCCAAAAAGTAATTTTTAGGTTTTTTTGTAATTCGACCCCCAGGCAGTAAAAAGGGGCAAAATGTGTTTTTAATGAATCGTCTTTATCTTAGAAACACAACTGGCTATCATCGTGATTTTAACTTTAATTGGTTATTTTTACAAATGTCTATGACGGGATTCAAAATTGTTTGGAATTCTTTATTTAAAGGGGTGAAAATACGTGAAATGTGTTTTCGATTATCCTTCCATATCTATCGAATCAATCGAGATATCGAAGTACTCTTTGCTTTAAATTGGTGCTTTTGCAAATATACCAAGTACCATTTAAAATATATTTTCCGAATTCGGCCCTAAACTGGTAAAAAATGGGGTAATATGAGTTTTAGACTCACATTCGATATATATCGATCACATAGTTTTTTATATAGAGACGTGATTTTTGTTTAGGATTGATGCTTACTCAAACACCTAAAAAGTAATTTCAGGAATGTTCGAAAATCGCCACCTAAGGACATGAAAAGGGGTGAAAAGTGGTGAAAAGCGTTTTCAATTAATCGTCAATATATCTTGAACCCAGCGGGCTAATGTTGTGTTTTTTACGACCACGAAATACCAATAAAGTATTCTAAGACGTGATTCAAGGGTTTTTCGAAATTTACTCTCTTAAGTGGTGAAAAGACCTTGAACGTGTTTTAGATAAATCCTCGATATCTATCGAACCCGTCGAGATACAGAATTATTTTTTGCTTCAGGAAGATGATTACAGAAATTATCGCAAAATGGTTTTCAGATTTTTCGAAATTTGATTTCTCAATACTGTGCCGGGGTGATATGTGTTTTTTTAGTGAATGATCTATTTTGATTCGACTGAATGGCTAGCGTTGTGATTTACACTTCAATTCGATACTTATACAAATGTCTAAGATGTAAATTTAAAATATTTCGAAATTCGACACCCAAAAGGGTGAAAAAGCACAAAATTTGATTTCCATCAACCCACGATATATATCTAAAAAGTAGCGATATTGAGGCGTTGTTCGCGTCACAGTGATGCTTTCGTAAATATTTTAAAAAATATGTATGTAATTTTTTTCTTTATAAGAAACGTGATTATTAAGAATAAAACATAGTCTGTCAATAATCAAGGCAGATGATCCGAAAAGCAGGAACGAGCAGCGAGAAACAACTTATACTGGAGTTTCACTACAGTAACCTATCGAGACGTGGTGTTGTACAACCTCTATGAGCCCAGGACACAGATATGTATTTTTTTTTCAATAAATTTTATTTTCATGAATTATTTCGACGTTACGTGACGCAGTTGTTTGTCACTCAGGTCTAAATTCCGGGAGGTTCTGGGCTCGAATTCCGTTAAAAGCTGCGTGCAAACGTTCAATTCCGACACACAAAAACTACAAGGCAGATCGAATTAGTGCAATTTACATGTTGTCTTTAAAAGGGGTAAAATTGCAGTTCGCTTTCCATTTAGGTTCCTCTACAATATCAGCTGACATATCGTCGGTATACTGCCAAAAGTGATTAAGTCATAAATGCTATTTCGTTTAAAAACAGCAATAAATTGTAGATATTAACAAAAATGTGGTATGTTACTATACTGTGACACAACAGTACGAAACGACGAATAGACTTTAAACTTGGGCAATTGTTCGTGAACAACATATACATAATCCTAGCATTTTTATAATTTTATCTCATTTTGACATTCTCACTTTTGGCAGTAAACCGACGATATATCATCTCACTAATCTCAGGTTTGGGGCACCAAATATTTTTCCGCGAAACCTTCACCCTTTGAAACTTTGTAATGTCAACTAAGTTAAAGTGAATATTTTGAATATATATAATTGAGGTCACCGTCATCAATGGTTGTGCACAGGGTAAACAGATGTTTCTCATTCAATTAACCTCTTACCTTAGTGTCTGTAATTACCCTACAACGTCAAATAGGCAGGGCTATAAATAAGACCCAGGCGAAGTCGCTGTTAGTGGCAGGGTCAAACTTAAGACTGCTTTTCGCGTGGACAGCTATAGCTACTTATCCTGCTGCAGAATTAGTTCAACGAGCTGCTTGGACATTCTAACACTTGATGACTGAAGTACCAATCTTGTGTACAAAGAGGTTTTTCAATTAAAGTAAATATTATCAGTTACGAATAATACTCGTGAGCAAAGCCGCGGGGGACTGCTAGTATAGTCTGTCTCATATAAGAATTCCACTTTTTGACATTTGTGATCGCATTTATTTTTTTAGTTGTTTCCATGAAATAAGCAGTGTTTTCCTCTGCCACAAGTAACTTTTGCACAAACACACTTAGCTGGGTCTCAAACTGTGCAATTTATCAAAATCAAAAGTTATTTCCTGCAGAAATTGGTACACATGATAGCCTTCAAAACTGTCAAAAAAAGGAATTATTTCGTGAGACAGACTATAAAGATATAATAATAATGGAAACAAAATGTAATGAAACAATTTATATTAAAATACATGTCATGGGCTACTTCAAGCTAGTTGCAGACAAGTTTCACTGTAGGCATTCGGAGAATTTTTTGTTTTAATGTGCTAGCCTTTGAAAACAATAGTAAAAGCATTTTAAGCATTACATAGAGTGACATTAAAAATGCATTACCTTAGCAGCTGCAATGACTGCAGAAACATCGCAAGATAATCACCCAATGTGTGGAGTTCCTGACCTTACCAGCAGGTTTCCTTTTTGTCTTATCGCTTATGGTATGTTGTTTAAGACTTTAAAAAAATACCAGGATATATGGTTTGCTGGTAAGGGCCGAAGTACAAATGCCAAGTGCGTCATTGATTGTTCTTTTTTCTTATGTGGGAATTCAAGAAAGATACTATGTAAATAACAATTGTTTTTCTGGAAGAAACTAACAGTCGCCCGGCTACCCTACCAGAATGCAATATGCCAGTGGATGTCGTCTAAGTTCATGTGTTATTGTTTTAAGTTATTAAGCCCTATGTTTATACTACCTAAAATTAAAAGTAATTGTTAGTATTTTACAACCACGTGGCAAGCTTTAAATAAATATAAGCTATTTATGGGAATACCCCATTTAACTAACTAGTCATGCACCAGCAATGGAAGTTCGTGTTTTTGGTGATTTTGTCATTGTATGCTCTGTAGTTTACAGATTTAAAGAACATATTCAGTTTTTTGCAACACTCAGAGGTCAGCTAAATTTATGAGGTACCGTCAAAATTGACGTAGAGTTACAGTTTTAAGAGCTTGCGAGAATTTGAGAAGTTTACGCCTTTTCACATTTTTGTCTATTTTCAGCAGTTTTTGTGTTATTTGCGCCCATTTATTGAAGCTGCAGTTGAGGGTATTTGGGGCGCGACACACTGTCGCCAGTCGGATCAGACACGGACACGTGACATCACAGCTGGAGTGACTGACCTCGGGGTGGTGTGAACATATTTGCTTAGTAGTAATATTGTTACGGGGTTTTTTGTCAGTTAGTTTGTCTTTGTGGTTTTTCGGTTTTTTTCCTTCTTTTTTTTTCCCGGAGGTTTTTGCTTTTTTGTTTTTCTCTCGGACGTATAAACTTTTCAATGTCGTGTTATAATTTTAATTCTACTTTCACTTGAACTTAATAATTGGTATACCGGGTAAGGTTGTATGTTAGTTGGCTTTCGTGAGAGAGGAAGGCAGGCAGCGCACGTAGTTTCTGCTGAAAGGTGAGCTAGGCTCACGTAGCGTACGCCAGTGAAGTACGGGACGAGGCAGTATTCGTTATCGGAGGCTGTAGCAATAACAAGGCGTGGGACGCTGAGACCGCATCCGGAGTTAGTTATCGTGCGACGAGTACGTGACCGACGGGCTTGAAGCCAGAGGAGAGCGCTGACGTTAGGGGCCGATAGGATATCTGAACGGGCCGTGGGATGTGTTTAGTCATGTGGGCGTGAAGACGACGAGTTAGGGCTTACCACGGGGAACGGGGAGGATTTTCCCAGGTACGGAGTGCTGACTGACTGCAGACGGTGCATGTACCCTGTACTTGGGCGGGGTAAGATAGAGACGAATAAGGTTTGAGTACGAAGGTAGCATAGGCGGGGCTTGCCAGTGGAGTCAAGGTATGGGCAAATAAGCATGGAAGACAAAGGTAGCATAGGCGGGGCTTGAAGGCGGAGATGCCCGAATTAGGAGACATGTTCGGGAGTTGTCGAGGTGGACGCGATGAGCGGACTACGTGTTGGGGGAGTCGTGTGTTGATCAGAGAGTGTGACGGACGTGTTTTGGCGTGATGGGTGCGACGCGCGACGGACGTGTTGGTAGAGTCGTGTGTTGATCGGAGAGCGCGACGGACGTGTTTTGGAGAGTGATGGGTGCGACGAGCAACGGAGTGTTGGCTTGTATGTTGAATCCTCGTGGAAGGCGGACGGGTCTGTGATTCTTGGTTCCTGTGAAGAGGCTGCCGGAGGGGCCTGTGAAGACCGCTATGCCTAGCTCTACAGGATGAGTATAGTCATGCAGGGAATAAGTCCCTTATTATGATTGTTTTAATTGATTTTCGTTAATGTAGTTTATGAACCTTACACCCATGCACCCCTGACGTATAGGC
>PNEQ01003694.1:0-13170 GCA_003012365.1 Medauroidea extradentata
ATTATGTTTACATTATACTTAACACAATATACATTACAACAGCATAATAAATACACTTAAATCTTACTACCTTAAAATAACATGCCAGGGTTTTACCGAGTTACTAAAATTACTAATGTGTGCGTAAATGTCTTAACGTCCCCAACATGGACTCTCATTTACATACTGTAATCTCCACGAGATATCGTGGTATGTTACACTACCAATCAAGTATAAAAATAACCTTAAATTATTTTTGCCAAAAATTGGAGTAAGGGTTTTTCGAATTATGACGACAGCATTAACATGTTAATGTTGTTAAGATTAGACGAGTAAGTATCGCTTGAGCATATCTCAAAATTAGATATGGGTAATTTGCAATAATAAAATATAAAGACAATGATGGAGGATGTGTTGCAGCTTCCTCGTAGTGGAGAGAAGGTATCTCTGCTACCGGTGATGGTGGCCATCCATGCCGGTGCGTTTGTTGAAGGATCAGGCAACATAGGACCAGGACAACTAATCGACCACGGAGTTGTCGTAGTGTCCATCAACTATCGTCTCAACTTGTTTGGTGAGCAAGCGTAATACTCTCCAGCCCTTGTGACCATACTGCCTGCTGGTATGTTAGAATTTACAGTACGTATGTATCGCAGGATGGATAAAAACCTTGTGTACATCAGTAGCAGAGTTATCCTGTTGTCTCAAGTTACCTATTGTTAGGTCATGAAGTGCTAAAATTGACCAAGAATGGTTAACAAAAGGCTAACATCGTAGGTTGCCACGTAATCTGAACAACTTGTGCTGAGCCAACGTGCAGGTAGACAAGCGTACAACAACGCAGAGGTTCAAGAAATTACTGTGAATGTGTGTACACACACACGGTGAGTCGAGAGGAAAGGTACCTACATGCTTTGAGGGGTGATAGTACTGGTGATTCTGAACAAAATGTTTCTAATAAACATATGCCCTTTTCTTAACCGTTTCCCAGAAACCGATTGAAAACTACAAGGAACGGAAAATGTGCAGGTGACGTATGTATGGTGTGTATATACATTCATACTGAATTAGTGTTTAACTTCGGGGGTGATTCGTTCATTAAAAATATAAAGTAGACAAATATGAGATATTAAATACCAAATAGGTTGCTAAGGAATTTATGAACTCTTGAAAACGAGTTTGAAAATTGTATTTAAAAATAATTCAAGTCAGAGCGACGTTAAATTGCCATTCTGTGATCAATGTTAAAATTATTGAGATCGTCAACCCGTGAAGAACCATTGCAATTTTTCCAATTCGCTAAATAATTTGAATAGAAAATTCTTACTGCTTAGAATTTATGTGCTATCAGGTTTTGTGAACATTTAATGTTGTCTTTTGGAGCAATCGATCGTATGAAAGTAAAAAAGATCCTCAATTAGAAAGACAAAAGCGCCTAGGTGGTAGCGATAAGCTCATTGAACTTCAAATTTTAAACAAAGCTTTTTGAAAATATAGAAACTTACGCAATACAAAGTAATAATACCCAAGAACATAGATAAATGTTATCGACATCTGCAAATCTACAGTAAATGTTCATTGATACCTTTCAACATAATGAAATTAACAGAGGTGGGCCTCCCTTGTATTTCATGAAACTTTTTGCGAGTTCTGAATGTCGAACATCTATCATATTATTGTGTGTTGTGAATTATGGAACAAAAATGTCCTCTTTTTTGCATGTCCATAACGATCCTGATGATTTACGCCAAGATACAAGCCTAGAACACAGGCATTACTGCTTACTTGTGTGTGTTAGGCTAAGCGCACGTACTATGGTGGGAATTCACTGTAAACAGCACGTACCTCGTTGTGATAAGGTCACCTAATAATATCACACATACTAGTTTGTTCCTAGCAATCTATCGCTATGTTATTCCTTTCTTAACTGCAACTCGATCTGTAACATTAGTAACAAAATATAAAGATTTATAGTGCATATAAACCTATTAGTATATGTTATATTCAGTAGTTAGGTTAAAGTTTTAATAAAATTACTTAGAAGAAAAGTTATGATATAAAATACAAAATTTCAAGGCGGTGACTATTACTTACTCTAAAGGCAGCTACAAACCTCTCAAAGCCAGCGTTTCGAATGCAGTTTATTAACTCCACATGATGCAGCAGTAAATGAGTAATCTTACGTCTAAGAAAATGTGGTTGGTCAAGCTTTTCCCCTAATTGGGCACGTTTGCAATCATGACAAAAGATCAGACAGTTAAACTCATATAAAAAGTACGTATGTAGTTTGCATGACAGAGAGCGTCGACATAATGAAAACAAATCATGTAAATTAAATAATAAACATATAGTAAATGAGTAACTAAATAAAAAGTAAATAATTATGCTGAAAATAAATAAATGAGGAAGCGAAACTAAATTAATTAATAAGGAAACGTTGCTAAAAAAAATTACACAAAAAAGAAGAACAATATAAAATAAGTATTAAAGAGAAAATACATTACGAAAGAAAAATGGTTAAACATTATTACTTATCAATTAATTATAAATATGTAAATACGAATAAAAATTTAGAAAATAAATAACTAGGAAAATAAAAAATACCTTATAAATCCATCTTTAAATTTATCTTACTAAGAATTACATAAACAAGGAAATTAATTTAAGGGTCTAAATGAATATATTTGAAAAGATTAACAATAAATAAATATAATAGTTAACCAAATAATTTGAAACAAAAGTTAACGTAATAATAAATGAGGTAATAAATATATTTATATATAAATTAAACACGAAAACTAATTAAGATACTCATAAATGAATACAAGTATAACAGAAAATAAATAAGATAATAAATATCTAAGAGAAGTAACTAAAAGTTATGGCCGTAAATGTATAGTAAAAGAAATATACCCCAAGATCACAGGAACAGTCATATATTGAAATGCCAGAGTATGTCGACACACCCGTTCACTACCGAACATATACGAACACTGACTAACACACTCTATTGCACCTGAATGATAAGACAATCTCCTGCCCTTTTATGTCCATTAAAAGACATTAATGCTAAAACGTACTATTTTACAGTATACAGGTTGTTCATAAATCACATGGGTGGTAGACAACGTGAAAAGAGAACATTTTCCCGGAAACAGCACCCTGCATAGGTGCAAGGACAAACACAAGTTCGAAAATTTTAATAGCTCAGAGGGTGCGTCATTGCACTGCAATCAAGTATCAGGTTAGGTGAAGGGAAGAGGGAGGGCCACACACATGTGTCTACAGACAGAAACAACCTACAGGCCTCTGTACAGCACAGTTGATGTTTGCTTGTAGTTCGTTGATATATTTCGTTTTGTATGATTGGTGTAGAGTTGACAGTTGACAGTTGAATGGACGCAATATTGCGATAACGGATTTGGCGAACATTAACAGCATGCCACAGTGGACATTCACAGACGTGAGTAATATGCACTTGGTGCATGGAGTGGCAGGAGAAAATGCAGCAGACGCATTCCGCATTTACCAAGAATGTTATCCTAACTGATGTGTACCAGACAGAAGGAGGTTCATACCTATTGATCAGAGGCTACGTGAGACTGGGAGAATGAGTCCACGAATGGTTGACGTCGGTGCCAGGCGAACTGTGAGAATGCCACGTTTCGAGAAAAATGTCCTGGAGTATGCGGACGAACACCCATAATCAAGTACTCGGACCATAGCGTACAACTAAGCATTGGTCACAACACCGTGAGGCAGGTTTTTCACGAACAGCTGTTGCTGCATCCTTACTATCGTCAACCAGTGCAGGCGTTGGAACCTGCAGACTTCCGAAAACGAGTTGCGTTTTGTCAATGGTTTATCGCACAACAAACTGTAAACCCTCTCTTCAGTGAAACGATGTTGTGCGAGGAGGGAATATTTACACGTGACGGTATGTTTTACATAGCTACATCCGGAGTGACGAGAATCGAACGCAACGCACATCGTAACATACCAGCAGCGGTTTCAAGTAAATGTGTGGGCAGGGATTGTTCACAAGAGTTTGATTAGGCCACATATCCTACCCTCGTTATTCAACGGTAATGCGTGCCTCCATTTTCTGCAATACATCCTCCAGGTTTGCTAGATGATGTGCCACTAGCCGTCAGACTAAACGTCTGGTTTCGGCATGATGGTGCCCCAGATCACTACACACGTGCTGTGCGACAACATCTAAACGACACCTTCCCTGGCCGTTTTGTTGGACGTTGTGGTCCGGTGCCTGCGTTGAGGTAGAAGGACAGAATTTCGAACACCTGCTGTAAAGATGCCCCTCGTTTGACACACTTACTCTGCACATGCGCCGAAAAAAATGCCACCTGCATTTGTCCTGTTATTTTATTTTGAAGTTGGCTACTATCGTCCAATTTCTCAGCCACTGAACTGGATTTTCGGAGCGCGCACTATTCAAATTTGCGCGCTTGTGTTGGTCCCTGCACATTTGCAGAGTGTTACTTCCGGACAAATGTTCTCCAACAAATGTTTCTTTTCATGTTGTCTACCACCCACGTGATTTACGACCATTCATTCCCGTGCACTCTGTACACGCAGAAATTTAACAAAAGATCACTAAAGTTTTTTTTCCAGAAAGTGAATCCAAATCGGATAATTTAGAGTGGTTAAAATTTTGCACGGAATATTGTGTTAACTTTCTACAAATTCAAAGTGTTCGTTTTAGTTTATTATGTTTATGACTGTAGTAATGTATTTCTAAAAGTATAATTTTTGACAGTATTTAGAACCACACATAAGCCAATTGCATGAGTGGATTATTATTCCATAAAAGTTTTTAGGAACTATTTTCTTCGTGTCTGTTCATAGACACCTAAAAGGACATACCCTAATATATTCAGTGTTTCTGTGTTGAAGACAAATACATTACTTCAAGGAATTCGAGTCGACATTCTACTAAGGGCAAGTTGTACGAACATGGAGGATAAACTAGAGATAGCTATCTGGCTGTTAACCTATACCATCGTTAATATCTTGGGAGGGTTGTAGCACCATACTTATCAGCGCAGATTGTTAACTCCAAGTTAACACTCTCGGTATAAGAGATGAGAAAAGTCGTAGTTCTTTAAAGCGTATGTTGGCAGCAAAATTCTAGATATTAGGAGTATTTTTGAAAAGTTATGTTAGTGACCGGTATTATTTGTCTCCTGTCTGCTGTGTGCAGACGACAAGCGCATTAACAACGAGTGGATGCAAATTGGTCTAGCCTTGTTGTTTATAAAAATCGTGGGAAGCTGTGGTGGATAATGTCTCAGAAACGACCCCGAGCTGCAAACTATAGTCACAAAGATGCTTATCTTCTAACAGAAATTGTCATAAAACACAAACATATTATAGAAAATAAGAAGACAGATGGTGTAACGACAAATGAAAAGGAAAGCTACATTAATTTTTCGTAATGCAGATAAACGTTTACAATTCCGTCTTTGCAAACAAGCAATAAGGTATTCGTAAAGTTAAGAAAATACTCTGCTGATTTGTGAGAATAGTGTCAATGGCTGTAGCCTGTAATCCTATGTTAGGCATATTACTTGTTTTCACTTGATATTGTAACGTGTTAATAACATACATGCCAACTTCCATATTTTTTGTTGCTTTGTTTCAAATAACTCCACTGCCTCCCCAATTTTTAATCTTACGACTACAGTACTTGTGTGTTATTTTCGGGCTTATTAGGTCTACAAATTTTTAGAACACATTGCAGCGTTTGTATTTTTCGTCCTGCTGCAAAGGTAGACAATTCATTAGTATTCGCAACAGGCATAGAAATTGTTTAAAGAAATATTTCCTGTAATCGCAGGTCAGTGACATGACTTAACCTACATATTGGTCAGGCCAATGTTGGGGTATGCAGCTGCAGTCTGGGACCCCTATCTTGTTACTGAGGTTAAGGAGCTGGAGAAGATGCAGTGTAGAGCGGCTAGGTGGGTGACAGGTAAATGGAGGAAAAGAGAGGCAGGATGGTGAATTGTTTAGGCCATCGTGATTATAGAGTAGTTGGGGCGGGGAACATTGCAATGGAGGAGAAGTGTGGAAAGACTGGTAAGGCTATACATGGAGTACATACAGTTTTACAAAAAACAATTCAAACCATGTTACAGAAATTATTATACTGAAGTAAACTACATCAGAATAAAGTACAACACATAAAACTATGCGCATTGTATGAAAAATATAGTAAAAGATCAAGACATATCACCTAATACGTAAGTACATTATAATAATTAAAAATTAAGCATGAAGGTAGTCACAACAGATCGTGAATCTTGCCCTGCCACAATTTTATAGTCCATGAGTGGATAAATTGAATGCAGTGTATTATTATATGAGAAAAAAATTATGTTTGACTTTGCTACGTTCAGGAACAACTTATTTGTGTTGAACCAACAAATTCAAGACTGTGGGTTTTGTCAAACGAAATCTTATTAAAAATTCTCTGTCATCATATTCTTCAAAATAATTTGGTCTGGGTCTAATAGTTCGAACTTTCCTGGTGCCTCGATAAATATTTTCCTACATTTCGTCCTTGTTTCCACAACAATTATCGCCATTATTGATTTTTCATTACATTTTGAGGTTATGGACGTGTGACTTTTCTCTCGCTATTCTCGTGTTATAATATATCTGGACCTTCCCACGACGGTATAAGTTACCCAGGGTATAACATTTCCAGATAGAGCTAACTTGAGTTCGTACAACACATTTTCCTCCTCAAGTATAAATGATATCCAAGGTGCCAACTCCGGATGGTACAACTGGCCCTAAGTCAACTATAAAACCACTTAAAATTGGGTTTAATTGTTGTTTTCATCGTGACCAGTGTTCCAGGATTCATGAGTATTGAAGGCACTGACGCACCAGGCAACGCTGGACTCAAGGATCAGACGGCAGCTCTACGGTGGGTGAAGAATAACATAGAACACTTCAGCGGTAATCCTAACAGTGTCACCATATTTGGTGCGAGTGCTGGTGGCGCAAGTGTACACTATCATGTGTTGTCTCCACTGTCTAAAGGTACAGTAAACATAATTGCTGTGTTCTTGCAAATTCGCAAAGGTACGTTGTAATCCAACAGTATAGCACTAATTAATTTTAAATCTAACATTAATAAAGTATCACCAATTTTCGTTGTAGTAATCAAAGTTAGTCAAGCACCATATTACTGCAGTGCCTTTTTCGCAACTAAAATTAGCGTGACTGAGAATTTGTTTCACTTATTTAACATTCTCCACCGAAACAATAACATTAAACATGTAATTTGTCTTGTTGCTAAAAAAACTAATATTTTTTTGACACACTATAATTATAATTCTGAATAAACCAAGCCGTAAGAAAGAAAGACACATCCATGAAAATGGAGCACAGTTATATATTATATTAAGCTTCTATCACTGTTTAGCTTGCAACCTTATTTAATTGGTACAATATATGCACAAAAGTTTTAAATGACTAATTGAAACACCTGAACAAGATAAATAAAATATTAGATAAAAATTATTTTATTTAGTGTACTGGGCAAAATAACATTTTGACGTTCTGAGAATTACATCCGAACTCTCCATAAAGAAGAGGGCCTAAATAATATCCCAATTGGTCATTTGTTTGCTGGTTTGGGATTTATAATCCTTGGCATGAATAGCAAACTCCATAACCAACTCATAATAGAACTAAATAAGTATCTTAAAAGTTACTTGTATAATTAGATTTCAGTTATACGAAAACAGACAGGAAAGTTACATGACAGTTTAAAGAATTGTTGGGGCCGAGTGATGAGAGGTTACAATTCCTGTGACCTATCCAATGTCCTATCCTATTATGTTACCACATTCTAAAGTAGTAATTCTTGTTGTGCAGGACTCTTCCACAGGGCTATTTCAGAAAGTGGCTCTGCCCTCAGCACATTTGCCTTCAATGAAAACAACCAGCAGTATGCATTCCAGCTGAGCTCACTGGTCGGCAAACCAGCCAAGACCTCATCGCAGCTCCTCAGCAATCTGAGATCTGTGTCTGCATCTGAGCTTATAAAAACACTCCCGAAGGTGCCACATCCGAGAGGGTCCGGAAGACCATTCGTTCCATGTATCGAGTTCGCGAGAACAGGCGAGGAGCCGTTCTTGCGTCATTCACCTACAGTTCTGTTGGAAGAAGGTGCATTCAACTACGTACCGTACATAACCGGCACTACCAAACGAGAGGTTGCTGGATTCTACTCGAATGCATCCTTGACTTCACAGTCGTACTGGGCTGGCATTAATGGAAATCTCGAAAAATACTTGGTACCATATAGCTTAGGGCTCACTCTTGGGTCGCCAAAGTCCAAAGAGGTGGCGGAGAAGGTCAAGAAGTTCTACTTCGGTAACGAACCTATTGCGTACAACACTCGCGAGAAATGGATCGGAGTGCAGACAGACATCCAGTTCACGATCGGCACAGCGACGACAGTCCACGCGCATGCTAAGTATTCGAAGGCCCATACCTACAACTACTGGACGACGTACGGAGCCGCGACCCATGGTATAGAGTGGCAATATGTGATTTACAACGGCAAGGTACGTGGCCAGACATCGAGTGCTGCCAAGCTAGCGTCGTCTTTGGGCCAACTGTGGACAAGCTTTGCCAAGACAGGAGTACCAACTGCAACAGGTGATGTCGCATGGAAGCCAGTCAGCACTAGCAGCTACCCTTACCTGGACATCAATGTTCCCAACACTCTGAAGATGGATGTGGAGAAGGAACAGATGAACTTTTGGTTTGATATAACCAAAACTTACCGTAATGGTACTGGTGCAAGATAATTAATCATTTTGTTTATTGAAGGATATATAATACTGAATAAAGATTTGGTAAAACTGCCACAATGGATTTCTTTAATTTAAAATCTCAATTTTGTATGAACGATTTTGTTTTGTATTAATATATGTCATAAACCTTCCCATTACTACGTAATATGTAATAATTATGGGTCATGTGTCTTACATAACGATTTAAAGATGGCCATCAAAATTAATGTATTTCTATCTGAATTATTTGTTAGCATATTTGGTAGAGTACAGCAGTTATTTTTGAACCTGAAGTTGGAAATTCGTACGAATTATTTTATCAAATCACCATCTCTTCTTTATTAATATATTAATATATATATTTATTTATTTTCCAGGTGAAACTGATTATTCATATAGTTGCTGATCACTCCCCGTAATTTTTTTACCCGATTTTGCTAAAATAAGTGCTGGTCACAATACCTATTTTCTGGTTTTTCTTTTAGGATCATCTGCTGTAGTGCGACTGTGTTGTCGTTTGCTGTGAATGCTAATGTTAATGCTAATCCTAGATGGGTATATGTTATATAAATGCCTATTCCATATCACTCTCAGAGAGAAATGCAAATTCTTCTAGCATATGTTAGTTCAGATGGTATGCAGGTATTAAAATGAATTGAGGAACCATTATTTTGACAGTTACTGCTTCTTTTGTTTGAATCATGCTTAAATTCATTAGCTTATAATTAATACATTCCACGTTTTGACTGACATGTATGTGTAGGCCTATACATACACTGTTTTAAACAAGGTTTTTTTCTCAATAAACGCGGATATTATTCTAACCTATGCATTCAGGTAATATAAACCACTAAAATTTATATAGCAATATCATTTTCATCTTCATCATGTGTTGGATATTTTGGTCGTTTCCGTATCCCTCAAAATTAGTCAAGCTGCTATTTCTTCGCAGGTCTGATATTATTTCACAGTTTTAGTGTTTCTTGTACCTGACAAATAGTTTGTGTTCTTTCCATTGTTTCTAATATTGTTTTATTTAGTTAATAACGATTTACTGTTTCATTTCAAATCGAATGTTATACTTTTTCTTTTAATCCGGTAAATTATAACCAACCACTTATGAACGTTCGTTTCATATGCTTCTGATCCATTTTCATCTCTCGTCTTAAGGGTACAATATTCGCTTCCATAGATCAGTGAAGGTATAATCATAATCTAATAGAACTTATGTAAATTGTGTCTGTGGACTTTTATTCCCAATATTTTGGGTACAGTTCCAAAGAAACAGTTAATTGTATAATTTATATTGCACTTCAACATTTACCATAAATTATATATATCAACCTAAATAAATTTAACAGATTAACTTGCTCTGTGATCTGCTTATCAGTGTCGTTCTTAAATCGTATGTGCTGGTGTCCTAAAATTGCCATTGATTTTTATCTTGGTAATGGAGATGCTTGCATTGTATTCTCAAGCTATTTTATTCAAACTAAAACATAGCTTCTTGTAGGTAATTTTCGTTCTGACTAATAATTACTTTAACGTAACAAAAAGCAGCGTACTAAAATCTACACTAGTAATTTGAAAAGTTTTTATTGGCTGTACCGTAGTTTTTGTAACATCTTCAATACACGTATACATGCAGACACACACTCATAAAGACACACATACCGCGCAAACACTCTTGTCCAACTCGTTTGGGTTAGTTCATCTATATTGCATCTGTTGTCTGATATTTTTACAGCAGCATATTATCTGAAATGCAAGAGAGTGTATGAGTTTATGGGAACTCCAGATCTTTACATACAAGTTAAAAACCACTAAATGGTGTTCAAAACAACTATTTATTAGCAAATAAAACGCTACGTAAATGCAACTGATATTAAATGTTCTGAAATAAATGTCACGTAAATGTGTTTGCCAGCCTCCTGCTCATTTACTACGTGTACATTTGGTTTATATCCCATATCTTACCCACATTTCTATTGTACTGTTATTTGTAAAGGCTTCTTCACTTAATATGCGTAGAACATATTCGTTATCTGAACTCTCTTCGCCCTCTCGAAGGAAAATATGTCGATGACCAAATCATGATCAACTATGGCACCCGATACGTGAGAGTCACCGCTGTCACTAGTTAATTCAAACTCTAATTTTGTATTTTTTTGACACCGTCCATTTATGAAGGGTAATGGACAGTAACCAAGGATAAAATGTGGAACAGGCTTAAATTATCCAGCACGTAAGACCTATACGATCTGTCCCTCGACGTGTTGTATTTTGAAAACATTGATTTTTTTTCTTGAGTTACCAATTATGCGGATTTACGTTTATTATACTATCAGATGATATCTTTCGTATTCTAGATTATTTCTTTTTATAGACAAAGAGGTCGAATATTCTTAAGCACAATCAAAGTAGGCTTTAAAAACCTTCAGATGTGGGGACAGGTGGTGACATTTTTGAAGACAGCATCATACACAAGGGCACTCAAGAGCTTTGGAGGGTGTAAAGATGCTGAAAAGATGACGGTTTCTATTTGCTTCTGATGATTTTAAGCAGTTTTGCTAGTCTGTAAGATAAATTGACTGTAGGAAAGTTTTGCGGATACATTACCAGATACCAGTCACTCGGAATCTGTTAACTAAAAGGCATCCCTTTAAACATTCTAAGGAATTCTTTCCAAACAAATCTGTTATGTCAAACGGATTCAGATATTTCTATCGACGGAGTAATGTTGGTCCAATATACTCACTCATTGTAATTCATTTCAAGGGACTGATGGCTGTCCTATCGAGCGTTTAATGTTTATGTCGAGCGCGAATTGCAGAGATGGGATGCGAAAACACGGCTATCCCTCTAAACAGATATAATATTTTTTTTCATGAATAATGCCCACCGAAGATTACGAGAACTAGAGAATCCTTTATAAGTTTCGTTCTGTCAACGAACTATTTAAGCTGTTGGGTGAATTAGTTTCTCGGGATCCATTCTAAGAGTGAGCTCTTACTTTTGTATCATGGTGGCAGCATTGGTCGAGAATAGTCAGACCATTCGCCTCTCACCAAGGCGATCCGGGTTCGATTTCCGGTGGGGATTAGTCCCGGATCTTCTCACGTGGGAATAGTGCGGGATGACGCCTTCGGTTGGTGGATTTTCTCGGATATCTCCCTTTTCCCTTACCCCTTCATTCTGGCACTGCTTCATACTCACCTCATAACACCCCAGGGGGTCGATTCTCGAGTTGTTACGAGATTATTTCGAACTGCCGAATTTCACTTACTAAATTTCGAAACTTTTATCTCACTATGGCAGAATGGTATTCTTGAGTTGAAATTCCGAAGTGCGGAATCTTAGTGCGAGATCTTCTCAGTTTCGAACTTCCGGTTACACTCCCGCGGCAGAAATCTGCGAGTGAAAAGAACGCTCTACTTGTATGACGCACTGAACGCACCCTCTGGAGAAAAAAAAATCGTTTTTTCTGTGGTTGCGCGCAATATTCGCACGCGTACAAACGGAATTATAAAGCAAAAATATATAATTAACAAGCAACGTGTTTTGTAATGCAATAACTTATTATTGCGTACAAATAGTTACAAAATCTTTATCAAGAGACATTTAATTCGCAAGTCATTTTATTAGAAATTTAATGCCACTGCTGCCATCTTGCCTTTTTTTTACGAACACAACTATGTTGCCTTTTTTAACGAGCACGGCTGCAGAGTTGCCAACTTGGTGATTTCGCCACCAGATCTGGTGATTTCCAAGATTGTCTGGTGGCCAAAATTTTTCATTTGCGACAAGTCGAAAAGTTAGTGATTTCTGTGAAAATCTGGTGACAAATTTGGTGAATTTTCAGACATCTGGAAAAACTATTTTTTTACTCCTTTAAATGAATTATTTTGCAATTTTAAAAGTAATTTTTGTAAATGACATTAGTGATGTTTCATAAATCTAAATTGGTTCCACTAGGGGGCATCCTAAAAAAATTAAATGGTAGCATATGCGATGCATGCTCACCAGTTTTATCAGTCATCACACCTGTCAAAGTACGTCATCATTCTGCCTGCTGCTAGCTATCAGTGCATGCTTGGGCTGCGGGTTTATGCCGCTACCGACGCGAAGCCAATCACGCATTCTATTCTAGTGCAGTGTGTGCGGGACAAATAAAGGTAGCGTGCGTGTTTTTGTTAAGCATTTTCTTGGATATCAATATGAGCAAATCCAAAAATAATTACCCTCAAAAGTTTCGTAATGAGTGGGTTAAGATCAACGCTTTAAATAGTGGCTAATGAAAGTGTAAGTGCCATATTCGTATGCTGCAGTTTAGTGTGGTAAATGTGATTAAAAA
>PNEQ01003694.1:13270-34187 GCA_003012365.1 Medauroidea extradentata
TGTGTGTGAAATTTGGTTTGCAAAGAAAAAAGAAGTGTTATTATGACTACGTAATTCCTCAAGAAATTATTTAAAAAATAGGAATAGTTCAAGCGTACCAGTCTGAACGCGAGGCTTCCACATCCAAAGACGTTGAATAGGACAAGGATGACGAAGACGACATGGAAGATTAAGTAAATCACAATCTTATTTCACTTAAATAGATATTTCTATTGACTGTGTGGGATGATATGACATGTAATTTGTGTGTGAGCCGTGAGTCTGACATGGTTTTGAACAATATTGTATTCAACATTACAATGGAAATCACACATTTTCACGTAAATACCGCAGTAAGTAATATTATCTATGAGTGTTAATTTTTTTTGAACAATTCTGAAAATCTGGTGATTTTTTTGGTGATTTTTACTAATCGATCTGGTGACTTTTTCCAAAAAAAAAGTTGGCAATTCTAGCTGTTTGCAATGTTCAAATTTGCTACGGAAGATTGTTTTTGTATTGCACACTTCTCGTAGGTACTGAAATTTAAGTCACCACAAAAGGAGAGATAACTAAGAGTTGTTTTATTGGTTATTTCTTGAGCGGAATTTTCTATACAAAATTTGGGTTAGTAAAATCACAGAAGGTCTACATGGTATGGAACTTCAAATAATTACATGACAACGATTAAAAAATACTGAAATTCATTGATAAAATTGCAAATGAGTAAAGAATTTTCTACATAAAAATGATAGGAAGGTGAAGCGCCTCGAACCTATTTTCAAAAATACTCAGCATTAAGCGATTAGCCAAGCACCAATACCACTATGCTATAACATCACTTAAACTTTGGGTCTCATTATGCATTTAATACTGTGCTATGCATGCATATAACGTTGAATGCATGTTTCATTATAAAATTAATGCTTTGTTGCGATCGTGTATTATAAAACGAACAAGCAAAGTATTAACATAATGTAAAAATACGCGCCGGCACTCTGCAGTACGGTATTGATTTATTTAGTCTGTTTGAAAGAGTGAGGTTGTATAAATACACTGTAAAAGTGTCATGGCGGCCATCTTCAAGGCGTTGCGGAATCGCATCTCACGACCCCAAGAGCATGTGAGATTTATCTGCAAGGAATAATTTCATTTCGAAGTTATTTTCATTCAAGAATAGCAAAATGGAATCCATTACGAAATTACGAGAAAATTCGGAATGAAATAATTTCGCATCATTTCAAGAATTGGCTCCCAGAACTAAAGACGTCGATGTTGAACATTTACAAAAATCGCTCTCACTATTGCATCACGAAGAGCATTCATTATCAACGCATCTCTTATGCGCCTCCGAGAAAAAGTTATAATTTCTTGGACAAACGAGCCACTCACACTCATGGAAAATATTACAGCAGGAAACGAGAGAGTCACGCTGTGCTCTACTGAGCACACCAAATTTACAATTTCTTTTTAACCTCAAATCTGTGGTAATTTTACCAAGAGACTTGTTCTTCAGTTCTGGAGTTTTCCTACGTGACAAGTTATTTACTGTGTTCATGAAAATCTAGTTGTTTAGTATAGTTTCATGGATGTATTGTCATGGTACTCTATGGAATGTTTTCGTTTGGTCTTTGTTTTTAAGAACTTTTTTGTTGAGTAATAAAAGCTCAATGAAAGCAAGCTACAGACCACGGCCGTAGAAGAACAGGTCTGGACACTCGCCTGGAAACTTGACCCTCTTGTTGTCTGGCTGCAGTTCACTAAGTTCACGATAATGCTATACGTTTTTGGCGCTGTAATCCGGGCGGTCGAGCTCAAACTCCGCCCACTTCCCTCCCACTAAGATAAACAATTTATCAAAATGTATTTTTATCAAGTTAGAAATACTTCCTTCGCTCACAATTTTAAATCATGGCTCCAGAAATCTTTATATACTTTATAATGTTAAGAATGGAAAAAAGAGGGCGGAGTTTGAGTCCGACCATCCTGATTACAGCGCCAAAAAGTACAATGTTCTCGATAACTTCACAAACTATAGCCAAACAACAAGGGGGTCAAGCAAAATACATTGGTAGATAGGCGAGTGTCCAGACCTGTACTTCTACGACCGTGCTACAGACATAATGGTCCTCCGGCCAAGGATTTATGAACCTTTGAAAACTTTACCATGAATGTACCTAGTAATGTTCATATGTGAGATGTTCGACGTCTCGCCAGTAATTTATTGTGCACAGTAAAACTATCCTTCAGCAGCCGTTACCTATTAGTCGGTCGTATGTCAGAATTTCTGTTTTAGTTTTCTTGCATGGTGTATGCGGATGAATCATTTCTTTAAACACGCCTGTATCGTAAAAATTGTTGTTTATTTTCACTCCGCTATGCATTAATTCGTCACAAACACATCACATTAAATGACATCGTGTAACTTGGAACTGTTACTGCAGTTACTCTTGCAACGTTTCGTTAGTTTTGCTTCCAGTACATGTCGCCGGCACTGTAACCTAAAACAGTTCCCTAGCTAATATTTCCGAAGTCGTGACAGCTGACTACTTCTCGCTACGGACCACTGTAAGCAACATACTAAGAACTTTACATTTTAGTCTGAAAATAACTTGCACCTGCCAACATGTTTGCCGATAAATTACTATATCTGCGCCGATTGGAATGTATGGAAGACAGACTACATCGTGCTGTAACATTAATAGTGCAAGTACAAGCTGATGCTTCAAAAGTTAAATTATTTGTGGCGATGTGTCGAGATTTTCCGCAATTACGTATGGGATTTGAGCAAGATCATCTCCAGTTAGATTTAGCCTATGAAGGCGACGCAAAATTTGACAGTGTCAAACATGTGGAACTGGCAATCTTTGATGAAAAATATTACCAGGTGATTGCAGAATTGGAGGCAGGTAGCAAGGACAAAAAAAAATAAAATAAAACAATTCTTCCAAGTCATCAGTCCCTCACGACCCAGCCACATCACGCATTGTACTCCCAAAAATCAGGCTCCCATCTTTCAGTGGTGATGTCAAGGCTTGGACCAGCTTCTCTAATCTTTTTTACCACACATATATGTGCACAATCTCAGTTGACAAGTGTAAAGCACCTTGCATACCTTAAGTCATTGCTGTGTGAGGAACCCCTCTTTTTAATTCAAGCAATACCGCTTAGCAATTAGAATTTCGAGGTAGCATGGAACAGCGTTATGAGAATAAACAACATGTGATGGCACAACATTTGGATTCCATGTTGCAGGTGCTAGTAGTTAGCGTAGATACAGCGACTACTTTAGGCCCCTCTTGACATATGTCACTGAGAGCACTGCTTCACCAAAGACCCTGGAGTTGCCAGTACAGCACTGGAACACTTTGCTTTTCCATTTTCTTGAGAAGAAGCTGGACAGTGTTTTGCGACAGAAATGGGAGCTGTGTGTGGCTGAAATTCCTTCTCCTGTATTGGAAGAGTTTCTTACATTTCTCAGTAAGGAGTGCCAATCTTTAGAAGCTGTTGTTTGTTCAAATGTTAACCTTTACAAGACTGCTACTTACGTGAAAACTGGAAAAGAAAGCGATTGGTCTCGCTCATGAGCACTGTCCCTGAAATCCTCAGTTGCAAACTGTATGGTAAAAGTCATATTTTATATAAATGCCCAATTTTCTTTGAAAAGTTTCCCACAGATAGGTTCAGCTGGGCGAATCAACAAAGTTTGTGCTTAAATTGTTTGTGTATAGGTCATCAGTCTCGCACTTGTCATTCGTCGAATTGTTGTAGAGTGTGCAATGTTAAAACACCACACTTTATTGTACTTTCCCAAGGAGCAGTCAAAAACTGATTTGTCGTCGAATATAGAACCAACTCTGGCTAGCAGTGATGGTGGAAACAATATGTCAGCAACTTCACTCTCTAGTGTCACTTACCCCTCAAGTGTGCTATTGTCAACAGCAGTTGTGGAGGTTAAGGATTCCGCCGGCCAGTATCAAACTGTCTGGGCACTTCTTGATTCTGCAAGTCAGGAAAATTTTCTGTCAGAAGTCTGCATAAATAACTTGGAATTTTCACGAAGAAAAGTTGTTATACCAGAGCATGGATTAGCACAGACATCCATTAGTGTAGCTAATGGAATAGTCACATGTTATTTCAGACTTGTTGGACAAGATTCTAAACAAGTTCATGCAGAGGCTTTTGTTTTGTCCCAGATCATGCACAATCTACCCCCTTCACCTGCTGTGTCTCAGCAGTAAAATTTCCCGTCCCACTGAAGATTAACTGATCCCACCTTCGACAAGCCTGGGCCCATCGACACGCTCCTTGGGGCAGATGTATTTCCACTTATCTTGTATGGGCAATGGTTAGAATGTGAAACAGGTTCCTCCGTTGCTCTGAGTACCATTTTTTGGATGGGTCGTCATGGGGCCTATTAGTCAACCTTCAGTACCAGTACATACACACTGCATCTCTCTCCACACACAGGTTGCCACATTGAATGACTTAATGGATCGAGTTTGGTGGCTAGAAGAAGTTCCCCATAAGCAGCACCTGAGTACTGAGGTTTTCATTGTGAAAGAATATTTTAACAGGCCCACTCTCGAGATGACATGGGCAGCAGGTATGTTGTGACTTTACCATTTAGAGAAAATGCTCCTAATTCGGTAAACTGTCGAACTCATGCTCTTCAATGGCTCCTAAGCCTTGAACAATTTTATAAACAACAACCCCAATTAAAGGCTCAATATCAAGTATTCATGACATATTATGTGAAGTCTGAGTATATGAGGCGTGTAAGCATACATGCCGAAGAATCTGAAACAGGTGAGTACTGTGACCTATGGATTAGCATCCTCTCCTTACCTAGCTATACACATCTTGTTGCTGTTGGCGAAGGATGAAGGGAAGCATTTTCCTCTGGCAGCAACAGTTTTGGAAACTGATTTTTATGTCGATTATGTTTTAACTGGAGCAGATGGCATAGACTCATTACTTGCTATTCAGAAGAAGCTTGTTGGGATTATCAAGACAAGTTGATTCCAGTTACGGAAATTTGCTAGCAATTGTCAGCAACGTATGGATACCTTGCCTGCATAGGATAAAATTGATGCAAGTCGATCGTTGGATGAAGACTCTAATGCCATTGTGAAGGTATTTGGATTGGAGTGGCATCCCATACAAGATGTTTTGGTTATAAGGTTCAACTACAGGAACACAAGCCAACGAAGAGAACTATATTATCTTACTTAGCTCGTATCTATGACAATTTGGGATGGCTTGCACCTCTCACCATGTTTGCAAAATATCTGCTTCAGAACTTGTGGCTCACCAACATTTATTGGGATGATACACCATCTTCAAACGTTGTCATTAAATGGCAACTCTTTAATCACCAGTTGCACTCATTATCATCACTAAGTGCCTCTCATGATCTTCGTCTATCATGAACCTCCTCGTATGAGCTTCATGGCTTTGCAGACAGCTCGGAATAAGGTTACACTGCAGTAGTTTATCTGAAGGTTGTGCCAACCATGGGTCTTGGACATGTAAGCTTGCTTACTGCAAAAGCAACAGTGGATCCAACAAAAAGGGCCACTCTATCCAGGCTTGAGTTATGTATATCTCTATTGTTAGGAAAATTACTTCATTATGTTTTTAACCTGAAATGCGTACCAAAGATTGAGAATGAGAACATTTATGGCTGGTCAGACTCGACAGTGGTGTTGCTTCTGTTGAATTCATCACCTCTTCGGCGGAAGACCTTTGTAGCCAACAGAGTACCCAAGATTCAAGAACTTAAATCAGCCTCCTGGTGGAACCACATCTGCTCTGAAGACAACCTAGCAGATTATTATGCTTCGAGAGGGTTGCTGCCAGAAACACCACGCGGGTTGCTTGCCTAGCAGGCAATAAAGTGCACCCTCACATGTGTTTCTTCTCAATAGTTCACATAAACATGTTGCGTGGATGTGACTTGTATTATGCATTTGTATTACATCTTTGAAAAGCAATACAAAATACCTACATGTTACACACACATTGGCAGGACCGTACCACCCCCTCGTTTTTCTCGAAGTTGTACACCACAATAGTGGCTGTGCAAATACTTACGATCAATGTAATCATTCACAGTACCTTTCCTATTGTTTGTTAGATTAAATTTTTGTTTGGTAAAACGTCGCTTTGTAAGGGCGGGTTTCTCCCTTACAAGTTACTGTACGATATTTTTCGTAGGTAATGTTTTCTAACCCATTTTGGATAGAGCAATTGATCACTTCCAAACACAATGTACGCAGTATTGCCTATGCTCTCCTGGTATCTATCGTTTCAGCCAAAACTTCGCGTGCATTTTTCACGAAAACTAAGAGCCCTAAACAGTTGCAATAAGAGCACCATTTTTATTACAAAGCTCGCAATACTCAATAATACATCGTCAAATGTTCCTTTATCCCGATGGCACAAACGTTTAATTCACTTAGAGGGTGGCTACCCCTGTTCTTTTAGTAATGGCTGAAGATATCAACCAGCATTTGATGTGGGTTTGAAGACTATTATAACACAAATCAATGTTCAGAATATTGTCGTTTTACATAATTCTGTTTCCGATATTTAAAATAAATACGATTTTCAAATTCGATATTCTGCGGCTCATTACTCCCAAATATTACACTTAGGTATAAAGTGTCCTACATATGTCCTACTTTATTTTCCATAAGGAATCACCTTCCTATGTTTGTAGCTGTAGTTCAGAACCACTCTGTATAATCAGAAGAACTTGAAGGGAAAGTTGTTTTGTTAGATGCCATAATACTCTCATACTCCCTTATACTCTTGCTTAATCGTTGCAGTTAACTGAACCGCATAGTCGGAATCATGGCCTTTGTATTGCGATTTGTTCATAACTGTCGCAATCCTTGTTCAAGACTTGATGGACCACTAAAACCTAGTGATCTTTACAGTGCTTTGACAAAGCTGTTGGTCAAGGTCAAGAGCAGTGTTTTGAAAGAGAAATAAAAGAAGTTCGTGAAAACCTTCACTTACTTGCCCCTATTTGAAAGCTTGCACCATTCATCGGTGAGGATCACGTCCTTTGAGTGGGCGGTAGATTACGACATTCTGATTTACCATATGCACATAAGCATCCAGCCATACTGACCAAGGAACATCGCATGACAGAGCTTCTCATTCGCCACCAAAATGAAATGAATTGCCAGCCTGGAGTTCAAGCCTTGCAGGGGATATTACGTGACTGGTACTGGATACTGTCTGACAAGAGAGCAATCCGACATTGTTGTAATACTATAGGTGCAGACGAGCGAAACTCCCTGCTACTACCCCAATTATGGGTGACTTACCGGCTTTTCGAGTCAAACAAATCAGGGCATTCACAAAGTGGGAGTAGAATATGCGGGACCCTTTGGAGTGACGCTCATCAAGTTTAGAGGAGTCAAGATTTTCAAGATGTATGTGTTTTTGTGTGTTTTGCGACGAAGGCCATCCATTTGAAACTTGTGTCGAACCTCACAACATAAGCTTTTATCGCAGGTTTCAAGCGGTTCATTGGGCGACGTGGTATATGGGCACAGGTGTATAGTGACGGTGGTGCAAACTTTCTAGGAGCCATTAGAGAATTGTGGAAGCGAATGAATTCTGCTGATTACCAGCGAGATGTCATCGATGCTGCAATGAGATATGGTGTTACTTTAATTTTAATCCACCAGCTGCCCTACAATTTGGTGGTCTGTGGGAAGTAGCTGTAAAGGCCATGTAGTCTCATTTAAATCGAGTTGTAAGAGACCAGTTGCTGTGCCAAGAAGAGTTTACTGCCCTTCTTGTGCAAATCCAAGCAGTCTTGAAGTCCCGCCCACTTTGCTCATTGTGTTCAGACCCAGATGACTTGAATGCACTGACACCAGGATACTTCCTAACATTAGAGCCTCTGACAGCACTCCCTGAGCCTGACTTGTCATCTGTACCATTCAATCGCCTAGCACACTGCAGGTGATGGAGCGACTTCATCAGGGATTATGAAAGAGTTGGCACCACGGCTATCTGCATACACTGCAACAACATCAGAAATGGAACCAGAAAATAGGTGCTCTCACTCCAGGGGTGTTCGTGCTGTTACGTGATGATAGAGTGCCCCCTCTGCAGTGGCGTCGTGGTCGCGTTACACAGCTACACCCTGGGACTGACGGCGTGGCTAGGGTCGCAACTGTGCACACCTCATGCGAACACTTGAAGAGACCACGTGTTAAGCTGTGCACTCTATTTTTTTAAATTTCTCATATCAAGGTGGGCGGAATTTTTAGTATTGATTGGTGGATGTATTGACATGACATCTTACTCTATGGAATGTTTTCGTTTTCTCTTTGTTTTTAAGAACTTTTTTGTTAGGTTGAGTAATAAAATCGCATAGAAAGCAAGCTACAAACACAATCCATGTCTTCTTTGCATACTTATAGTTTGAGAGCGCTGTATATCATTGCTTGCAGCCTACTGAAAGTCATATTTTATCTTACCCTGCCTTGTTAGGCCAAAGGCCAAATAAAATAGGTTCAATTTTCAATAGTCACTGTATGAGCACTTTTTTGAAATTTCCGGGAAGCTCACGTTAAATTACCTAATTATTTAACATAAACGTATATATTTTATATACATATATATCTATATATAAATTCATATATATATATATATATATATAGCATCAGAGGTGTCATTTAAGGGATATCATAAAGCTTAAATGTTTATTTTATTTTCAAATTTTTTTCTCGCATTCTTTTGACTTACAGCTTGCATAGTATATTTTTTCCCAGTTTCGTCGGTGCGCTTTCGACTTACATTCCAGGGTGCAAATATTAACAATAATGGGCTACATAAAAGGGATAAAATAGCCAGTCTACAAATAGTTAAGTTTGTTTATTATTCAATATAATTTTCCAAAGTTAAAATTAATTAAAAAAAGAAAATTCTAGAATATAAAATACGTATTAAAAGTAGATATGCAGCAAAGAAATATAACATAGAACATGTGCGGAACAGGAATACGACAAAATACCTATAATCAAATGCTCGCAGCAGTTACCACTTATAATGAACTAACAGTAATGTTTATTTTGAAAACAATCTTTTATTAAAATGCCCTAAAGTAAGAAACTGAACTTTAAACTAAATTTAAACCATCACTTTATTATATTACTCAATTTATATTAAATAAAAGCTTGTCGCGAGATTTGCCTACTTTATATATAAATATATATTTAATTTTTTTTCTGAGAATTACTTATACCAAAATAAAATTACATATTGTATTTTTGTTTATCTGCACAGGTAGATATTGCGACAAGCGTTTATATAATAAAAATTATGTGATGTAATAAATTGATGTATTTATTTTAAAGTTTGTGTTCTTCTTTTTAAAGAATTTAAATGAAAGCTTGTTTTCAAAAATGTTTTTACTATTAATTAATTATTTATCCACGTAGTTCCCCTAAGTACCGAAGAAATATCTGTCGAGTCTCCCAGAGCTCTGTTTAGAAGGGTGAGAGCTACAGAAAACAATGTGCATATTCTTTTTATTTCAAAAGTTATGACATTTCAAACTTGCAAAGATAATTCTTGGACACCTGTATAACAGGGTTCGCCCCGGTGTCCTGGTGTGGTACGTTCACATCATGTTTGATACACACTGATGCCACTAGTCCTCGGCACGGTCTCACCTTGACTTGGATATTTGGAGGTATATGCCACTTATTTCAGTTTAAAGCTTACTTGTGCCTAGCAAAACACAGTTCTGGGTTTGGTTTTGGATTTTTCACCACCGATATAATTTGCCCAGGCTGTAGGTCAATATTAGTTGAGACACGACCCAGTTAAGTCTTACCGTTTAGCCGAGAAGAAGTTATTTTATTCGTATTCCTCTCAGCAAACCCCATCATTCGATACCTATACAATTGGAGTGCATAAAAAAATTAACCAATTCCGCCATCTTGGGTGGTCTGACATATTGGATTTAGAATGACGTCACTTATTTAACCTTGAATTGTCATCCAAACTAAACATGTACGCAAAATTCTAGCTCAATCAGTTGCAAGATTCAACCCGAACAAACATACAAACATTGCAAGTTTAAAAAAAAAAATCTTGTAAAATGAATATAAACAGATTGCCAATATTTTTTTGTAAAAAAAAAAATCAGACTTGATGATGTACAGGTAATGTGAATTCAGGAAGACAATTGACACCAGGTTTATTTTATGTGATAGCAAGTTCACAATACAAACAAAGCCATTTTGCAAAATTATTTAAAACTACTTATTTACATTAACTCAAAATCTTTAATGCCGTTTATGTGACGTTATATTATTTCCGCTGCAGATGAAGAAAACATATTAATAAAGAAAATATATTAATTGTTGCAGAAAAATCGTAAACACGAAAGAAAACTTCTGAATCTTGAATTGTATCACATTTTGATATAAACAATAAGAAATTTCTTCTTATTACATGTGCGAACCGCTTACCATTTCACGCGGAGCACAAAGGTGAGAGAAATATTGTTATGATTCATTCCACAAGGAAATCTTAAATAACACCAAAGGTGCACATTTAGTACACAGCAAGATTCTATTGCGTACATGAAAAATTAAACACAGTTTTCTTTGAACTTGAAGAGACAACAACTTTGAACGATTGTAAACAATTTGCAGCAGCCAAAGAACAAACGTCAAACGTAAACATGGTGCTATACTGGTAACAAAATTGCGGGGAAGAGCATATTTTACGCATTCTAAAGTTACGACTATCATCAGATGCAGCATTTGAGAAACAATGAAGCATTTTCAAATTCAAGAAAATTCTCAAACCTTCAACCGTACGTTTCCTTCATTTTATAGTATAAACTGTTTTTCTTTCTACTGCTGTATTATTTACAGTGTGTCTGCTATATGTGATTGAATATAATGCATTTTAAGCATACTCTTTAAAAACACTAAGCTCTTCGTTACTTTATCGTCGAAGTATTCTTAAAAGTTTTGAATGGTTTTGGGTGTTTTAATTGTCCCTTATTCGAAGAAGCGAAATTTTAAGACAACATGTTTAAAGTTTATTATTTTTAGTGAACAGTTAGAGGCAGGCTACTGTTTGATGGTAATGATACCAGGTGACATCAACACTCTCTTGTTACAAGTATTTATTTATCAGCACGTGATTTTGACACCACGTGATATGCTGGTTATAAAACGAGAGTGTGTTCACTAAACCATTACCAATAGCGAGATGGCTTCGTTGGTGTTCTTCATACTTGGCTTCTTTGTTGCCAGCATTACCTTGACCGACGCCAGGGAGGTAACAGCTACTGTAAAAATACTTTGGTTTTATCTTTCAGTCACTGACAATAATTATCTATCAGTATTTTGTATTAAAACACATTCGATTTGTAAATCAGTCTAAATATAGTGGGTCAACATTTCTGATTTTGTTTGTTTAAGCTCGAATTAAACTCATGGTTTAAAATAGGCACTGGAATTCCAATGTTAAAAATAGTTTGTTATCAAAATCAAATAACAACAAAAATGTTACTGGCACACGCAATGTTGAAACGACAAATATTAAAATTTTGTAAATCGTTTTGTCTTAAATAAATAAATATTTAAGGTCTTGACGTACATAGAGACTTGGCAATTAATTTATCCAGTAAATATTACTATTAAAATTACTAAGCCAGACTGTTTTGGTGTAGTTTATGAGCGCTACCAACTACAGAATCATAGCGAAGGGACATAAATTTGCATGATACGTGATAAATTACATTTGTTGGTATTCAGTATTTTTTCACATCGTTTTTTGAGAAGAAACTATTTTCTGCTCTGAGAAAAGTATTACTACGGAATGCTACATATTTCCGAATTTTTCAAAATGGTTAAATATTGTCAGAATCTTAAACATCTACATGTATGACATATATTTACACGAAAGAGATTCGAGCACAATGACTTCGATTTAGTGCTATTACCTAACAAACACAACTAGAGACAGTGTAAACATCCTCAAAATCTAAAATCGACAAAGAAAAAAAAAAGAAAAAATACAACCAAAAAAGTGTGTACTACGTGAGTGCTGACTAAACTAGTTAGCTTGCTCTGACAGATGCAGAATTTCAAAATTTTAATTTTATAGTTAAGATATTAGCAACAGTATACTTTTTTCATATGGCATCCATTAAACTGTGTTTACTCTCTTTTTTTCTGTGGAAGAAATAGAACACGAAATGTGTCAAGACTTTCAGGGATGAGACTGTACTTTGTGTTTAATAATTAAATTATTCATTATTAGCTAAAGAATAGCTTTTTTCAGGGCGTGTTTTATATGTACACACGTATTTATATGCCAAGTGATAATTCTGCCGGTTTCAACATTTGTGCTGAAAAAGTTAAATTCTTGAGTTTTGAGTTATTAAAAAATTATGCAAAACAACATCTTATCTACTTTTTAGGCATTTATTCGGTACTCTTGGCACTTTAATTGACCACTTTGATAGAAATGGAAAAAAGTTAAAAGTTACATCTTGCATTTCTTAACATAATATTCTTTGGGAAATATTCTAGTACAATACTGACTATATCGGGCATGGCATTTTTGCTGGGTTTTAGTTTAAGTTTCTCATTGAACTTTAAATTAGATAAGTAATCTTATCACTACACGATTAAAAGCTTTTACGGTATACCTTATTGCGTTGACAATTGGAAATGCACTTGAAAAGAGCTTTTTAGGTTGCTTGGATACATGTCTACTTGGTTGTGAGATAGTTATGGAAAGAAATTATCTCTGCTTTGTTGTATTGTTTCTCTTATCTTTATTTTGTTTTAGAGTTCGTTATGATTGAGTCATTAGTTATATTTCTAGCTTCCATTATTTGCTGTTATCTGGTAATCATTTTAGCGTTTCGTAGGGACACAAAGCGTGTTACACCGACACAATACACGCATATACCTCTCTTTGAACGTTCAGTTAATAGTAATTCTTCAACAAACATAAATATGCCAGTGTACAGAGTTATTATTTTTCTCGTACACCTGACTCTCAGAAAAAAAACGTTTTTTCTTAAATCTTGCAATTATAAAGTCATTCTCTAATAGATCATAAAATAATAACAATAATTATTTTTTGGCTGCGCTTATTACGTAGGTACTTACTTCTATTTAATACCAAATAAATTAATACGTTGTTTTCAGACGTACCGTATCAGTCAGATCTTTACAAATAAAACTGTTATGGTTCCATATTTTTTCAAGTCAATTATTGACATGTTATATTTAAATGTATTATTTATTTAATGTCAGTCGCCTGTTTGGTAAATTTAATGACTCACATAAATACAAAAAACGATAGTGTAAAATACCTCTCTTTTGTGCCGAAAATCCTTTGAAATTATATTCACATTTTTAATATAGTTCATAAATGTATGTTTATATATGCATACGCATTAAATGACATTCAAAATTATATAAATATAAGTAGAAAATTTCAAGCACACGTTTACAACTAGTACTTTCAGACAGAATAAGTTTCGTAATAAAGTTGGTATGCCAAATTTATATATTTTTTAAATCGTGTTTAGCAAAAGTTCTACATATTACACGATCATCAAGCAATTTTTAATAAAAGACAATTATTTAATGCAAAAGTTTTGGACCCTATAAATGTCTGTTTATTATGAGATAATCGTAAATATCCGACCAGAATGTTACGTAGCTGCTAAGCATGACAAAAGTTTAATTCACGTCATGTTTTCTCTTGCATCCATTCTACAAAACTTGTTAACAATAAATCATCGGTAAGTGTTAGACTAATTCTGTTTTTAGCATGTACTACAGTTTCAGGTCGATCGTCTTGATAAATATTGTCCTTATTTCTAAATTGTAGATTTAATATTAGGAAGTTCACAAGTCAAACTGGCTCAAGGGTTTCCCCAGACGATTTTAAATTTGAATATTGCAAACCAATTTGTTGGCGACAGATTAGTCGTGTAAATGCAAATCCTATATTGCTTAGGTACATTCTAATCGCATCTCTGATCGATTGTCACTCGAATACAAAACAGGAACACCCAATAGCGACGTTGCTAACATTAGACCAAACGAAACAACAACGTGTTACGACTTTAACAATTTTTTCATCTAATCTTTTCTTGTACCGTCGCTTTTGGGTCATCCTATTTAGTACGTAACATTGTCTCCGTCTTGGTTGCTGTTTGTGTTGCTTTAATTTTAGTGTCTTGAGTTTTTTATTTCCTTAGTTTTATCTCTCTGTTTTTTTGTTAGAATCTTTATTTTTACTTTTGAATTTTCTGTATTGATTTGACACAATTTCTGCTGGGATATTCCAAATTTTTATGTTATATATGTGCGTTGACTACAGACACTTCAGCTTGTTTTCCTTTTGTTGTTTTTCTTGGTTCACTCTTGGTTTTCTGATACGAGTTAGCACTGTAATAATTTAAATCCACAATATTTCACTAAAACTCAATTTTTTTTTGCAAAATGAATTGTTTCGACACCGAGTAACACTGCCGTTGTGGATTGCATTTAAGATTGTAATATTAAAACTGCAGCTCTCAGTTTTACCTGCAAGTTTTGATAAACTGATACACAGATGACAATTTAATTAATTTAATTTATTCTAGAAGAAAACCCCATGTTCAAGTATTTGAATTTTTAGTAGTGGGGGAGGTTTTACCGTATATTTATGATGTATAATGTGGTTACCCGGTGTATATTTGAGTAGAATATTTAATTTTCGTACATTTGACATTTATTTTGTTTAAATTGTTGTGGGAGTTTAAGGGTTTATCTTGTGGATCCACAGTGACCAATTCCCTCAAGAATATCCGTATACTGCCTGATTCGGCATTATTTTATCTGGATCCAGAGGATTATGATTATGAACTGAAATAATCTATATTTTTCCAGACAGAATATTATTAACCTGATCATCATTAATTTGAGGTGTCAGGGATATATTATTATGGGTATACTTAGGGCAAAATTGATGACATTCTGTATCGTGAGTATACAAATTCTGAAACTGTTATTTGAAAATAAATACAAACTTTTCTTTCAACGTAAACAATTTTTTTTTCTTTTTAAGTACGCATAGCCAAATTTATTAAAAATACGCTAAAAATGTCATTATGTAACAAAAGATGAAAGTATCTCTACAAATAGCAGCGTAGGGAAATCCTTTGAATTTATCCGTGTGTGCATCTCTGGTACGTCCTGTATTTTTGGGATAATCCTGCGATGTTCCAAGAACGGCGTCTGTGGATGTTCCCGTAACCTCGTATCAAATTAACTCGTTACATTATTAATCCAAGATAGTTTCACGCTAAGTGAACATTAACTATTAGATTTTAGTCGTTTAAGGAATTCCCAGGAATATTCTATTTAGTTTATTGAAATACACGCGTAAAATCATCGCAATTTTTTTTTTCATATGAATTTTCCAGATACGTCCTAAAATTTACTCCAAAAGGTACATCTGATAAGCTCAAAATTATATAATAACTGATGGCAACGAACGTCTGTTTGTTACACGACAGGATATTTTTGGTTAGTCTGTATCCTACAGGTTGTTCAACGCTTTATAGTGGTATTGTTTCATTTTAAATGAGAATATAACACCACGTTATTTTTCTAGTGTGCAAGGCACATAGTAATATCTTTTGTTTACCTTCTCACCGTCTGTTTGCATTTCTTTTTGGGCGCAAGTGACTAAACATTAAACACTATCACTTCTTGTCATTATGTGCATCATTGTACTGTTTTAAACTATTGAAAAAATTAACCTTAGGAAACCGATAGGATATTGAAACCTTCGTTCATACTATAGCACTAGGATATGAATATTTAGAAATTTTAATGTCGGAAATTCTTAAAGAAAATTGGTACCCTCGGAAGCCTCTTAATTATTAACAATATTGTTTCAGATACATCCTAACAGCTTGTTTTGAATGTTCTTAGTTCTTCCAGTATAACTCTCTAATACTTCAACGAATGTTGAGATATTTCTTTGAAGAAACGTACCTATAATACGTTTCATGAAGTAGAGATTAGTATTTAGGACAAACTTGAGGGAAAAGTAGTCATCCCAAGAACGTCTACGGTACTTTCCATCGATGTCAAATCGGTCGTTCTTATTATGTCATTAGCACCTTAAAAGTATAGAAAAATTTTGTCACCAAGATGTTCCTACAACCTTTCACGGATGTATTAATATATTCCTTGGAACATCGTTTGTAATTATCACTAATGTGAAGTACATATTCTATGTATTTATGAATTCTTAAAACTTTTTACTCCTTCTTATGTTATGTAATTTTTTTTTAAGTTCTCAGTATAGGTATGTTTTACCGGCTGAGAAAAACAATTCGTATTGTTACAAAATGAATATTTTAAGTCGTTTTACCCACAATTTAAAGTGGTTGGGTAGCTGTAGTCAGAGGTACGCACTTTATACTGAAACTAGTTAAGTGGTCAAGTTAAGGGTGGGGGTTACGGTTAAATGAAATATGTTAATATAATTACGGTGCCTTTACTCTACATGGTTTAGTTACAAAATACTACAAGGTTATGCTATATAATTTAGATAGGAGGGGAGCAGCTGTTTAGATAATTACGTTAAAGTTCTGATCTATGTTGGGTGATCCTTTGGAGACCTTAGACCTCACCGTAACATGATGTGCCGGATGCTGATGACGAATGTGCTCAGTTATCGACGGACGGCGGCACTTCGTGGGTCTCGACCCAGGACCATCCTGGCGAGCTGGCTTGAAGGAGACAAACCCCGATTCCTCCAATACCTTGCATTCTATTACCACACTTCAGTGCAGGTGGGGAGAATTGCTGAGGGCCTTGTCTTGTGCAACCACTGACCTGACTGTACTGCCGTCGTCGCTAGCCCGTCCTCCAAGCGAGGCGCTTGATAAATAACCATAATAGTATGCAAGAATAAATAAATAAATCGATAAATGAGTAAATAAATTTTATATATATATATATATATATATGAGAGGGCCACACAAAAAAATATTGCCCGAAATATCCCTAACTGCCTAGTTATTTAAAAAAAAAAAATTAAACCATAAAATAATTGCAATTGTAAGACTAAATAAATTACAGTCATGGAATCCTATTAAAGTGTCAAATTTAAGTTATTCTTCTTAATTGAAATACATAAAACAATGAAATGGATATCGAAAACTAAATACTTTACGCAGGCTAGTATGAGCGAGTTATTCAAACTAACTCGAAAATTTGCAGATGCACAGTAAATTTCCTGTTTTGGGTTAGATATTGTTCGATATTAACGTAATTTGATTGTTCCAAATTTGTAAATTTTGTACAGAGTTTTAAAAGTTAAGGAACTCAAATATTAACACTAAACAAAAATGAGGATAAAATATGCTCATTAACTTGAGTATAATGTAGTGGGAATATTATATTTTCAATTAAGATATGTTTCTATCTGTAAAATAGACTTTGCGCAATTCTAACACCACTGCAAAGAAAAGAGCCTGCTTTGAGCAATTAAATAAACGCAAATATGAATGGCATGTTTAGATTTAAAAATAAAATGAAATGAATCACTACCATGTTCATGAAAATCACAAAAACAATACAAAGTAAAAATGTATTACATAAAATCAAACACACAAAAAAATACGTAACATTTACGTTACAAACGGTGGATGTGAAAATGAGGGAGGATAGGGGTTTAACCAGGAAAATTCCAGGGACAACAGTTTTCGTCATATTTGTGATATATGCTACTAGAGACTTCACGGGGATCACAACATGCATGAGAGGCATTCCAATGTCGTCTAATTGAGATTAATTTAAGAGAAATAGGAACGAAGTCATCAGTGTAAGTACGTATTATCATACAGTAAGTGGTTTAAGTCGGGTTTATTAATAGATGAGATATGTGCTAAACTGTCGAATATTACAACCGGTATAAGTTGTTGATGGTTGTTCTCTCTGTGTATAGCTATATTCGTCAGCAGCGACAGCGCCTACTGTGAAGGTGACTCAGGGAACACTACGAGGGGCAGTGGGAAGATCTGCAGATGGCACCACCTACTACAAGTTCCTAGGTATCCCATATGCCAAACCTCCAGTTGGTAACCTTCGCTTCACGGTAAGTTCACCAACAGGTGTGTGGGTTCCACACTCAGTCACGAGATTATTCAAAACTTGAGCATCATATAATGCACAAGATGTTACCTTCGTAGCTCCAGTCTGCAATGACTTACATCCGAGAGGTTTGGCATTTCGGCTGAAATAAAAACACTCTTCGTAAGATTTTGATAGCGTGACCTAACATCCATGGATGTGGGAATTGCAGAGTGTTAGTTAAACAAGATGTGTTTTGTTTTTGCTCCATAGTGTTTGCTTGATCTTTACTGTAACTGCAATCTCAGCTTACATTCAGACTATATTTACTCAGACCCAATATACGCTGACAAAGACAATATTTTAGAAATAAACACCATGAAAATAAATTATTACACACCATGCTTGCACGAGGTGCTTTGTAATTCGTGTTCCTGTTAGCTGCAATTCTCTAAATGTTTCAAATGCTTAAAATTACAATCCCTAAACACTCATTACTAATTTTTCTCAATTCCGGTGAAAATCTTGCTGTGGTAAGTAACAGAATATTATGAGTTTAGCCCCTTATTAACAAGCTCAGGTGGTGATGTAATTAGACAACTTGCCTCCCATCGCAGTGATTCGGATCAAATTATCGTATAAGTTGCTCAGATGTTCGCGCAAGGGAAACGTTACAGACGTCTCCGTTGGCCGGTGGGTTTTCTTGACATACTTCTATTTACACTTCTATAAACTTTGCTGTTTTATTAAAATATTATATTGCCACGAACGCTCAAGACCAGAGTTAACAGTAACACCAAGACTAACCCAACACACACAGGTCAATAAGGGTCTGAAGTTAGTATATGTTGGTTGTCACCAACCCTCTTTAAGCTCTATTTAGAAGCAATTCTGCATGCTTTACATAATCTCAAATTATGCCAGCGACTCTGGATGATAACAAGATGTTAGCATGTAGTTTGCAGCTGATCAGACTGTATTGGCAGAAGATGAAGAAGATCTGGGTTAAAGAAAATAAAAAGCTTAATGAGGAATACAATAAGGGTGGTTAAAAATGAACACGAAGAAGTGTGTATTGTTCACAGTGTACAGAGTTTTAAAATTTGCAAAGATTGTGTCCTATTTTTGGCTGCTGCAGTTCTGACATCCGACAATAGGTACGTGGTTTCATTATGAACCATCTTCATATCTACTCCACTATAAATTATAAATAATTTGACTGTAAATCACCACCTTACGAAGAGTAATAAATTCGCGTCAAACAAATTACACAAGCGGATAAATTTCACTAGACACTTAGCGGGTTGCACCATTGGCATTTGGAAACTCACAACCTTAGAGTCAATTTTTTGGTTCGAATCAAAGCCAGCAAAGATATATGTCACACACTTCCTACATGGGAGGGAAGAAGACTTCATAATTTTCCATGGTTACGAAATTGATTGTTTCATCATCTATAAAACACTAGCAGTCACCCGCGGCTTTGCTCGCGAGTATTATTCGTAACTGATAATATTTACTTTAATTGAAAAATCTCTTTGTACACAAGATTGGTACTTCAGTCATCAAGTGTTAGAATGTCCAAGCGGCTAGTTGAACTAATTCTGCAGCAGGATAAGTAGCTATAGCTGTCCATGCGAAAAGCAGTCTTAAGTTTATCCCTGCCACTAACAGCGACTTCGCCTAGGCCTTATTTATAAAACTGCCAATTTGACGTTCTATGGTACTTACAGACATCTAAGGTAAGAGGTTAATCGAAGAAAAACATCTGTTTACCCTGTGCACAACCATTGGTGACGGTGCCCTCAAATATATATTGTCAAAATATTCACTTTAACTTTATTGACATCACAAAGTTTCAGAGGGTAAAGGTTTCGCGGAAACGTAATTGGTGCCCCAAACCTGAGATTAGTGAGATGATATATCGTCGGTTTACTGCCAAAAGTGACAATGTCAAAATGAGATAAAATTATAAAAATGCTAGGAATATGTATATGTTGTTCACGAACAATTGCCCAAGTTTAAAGTCTATTCGTCGTTTCGTACTGTTGTGTCACAGTATAGTAACAGACCACATTTTTGCTAATATCTACAATTTATTACTGTTTTTAAACGAAATAGCATTTATGACTTAATCACTTTAGGCAGTATACCGACGATATGTCAGCTGATATTGTAGGGGAACCTAAGTGGAAAGCGAACTGCAATTTTACCCCTTTTAAAGACTACATGTAAATTGCACTAATTCGATCTGCCTTGTAGTTTTTGTGTGTCAGAATTGAACGTTTGCACGCAGCTTTTAACGGAATTTAGACCTGAGTGACAAACAACTGCGTTACGTAACGTCGAAATAATTCATGAAAATAAAATTTATTAAAAAAAAAAAATATATATATATATATTTGTGTCCTGGGCTCATAGAGGTTATACAACACTACGTCTCGATAGGTTACTGTAGTGAAACTCCTGTATAAGTTGTTTCTCGCTGCTCGTTCCTGCTTTTCGGATCGTCTGCCTTGATTATAGACCAACTAAATTTTATTCTTAATAATTACGTTTCTTACAAATAAAAAAAAACATACATATATTTTTTTTAAATATTTACGTAAGCATCACTCTGACGCGAACAACACCTCAATATCGCTACTGGTTAGATAGATATCGTGGGTTGATGGAAAACAAATTTTGTGTTTTTTCACCCTTTTGGGTGTCGAATTTCGAAATATTTTAAATTTACATCTTAGACATTTGTATAAGTATCCAACTGAAGTGTAAATCACATC
>PNEQ01003694.1:34287-87612 GCA_003012365.1 Medauroidea extradentata
TTTAGCCCGCTGGGTTCAAGATATATAGACGATTAATTGAAAACGCTTTTCACCACTTTTTACCCCTTATCACGTCCTTCGGTGGCGAATTTCGAAAATTCCTTTTTAGGTATTTGAGTAAGCATCAATCCTAAACAAAAATCACGTCTCTATATAAAAAGCTATGGGATCGATATATATCGAATGTGAGTCGAAAACTCATATTATCCCATTTTTAACCAGTATAGGGCCGAATTCGGAAAATACATTTTAAATGGTACTTGGGATACTTACAAAAGCACCAATTTAAAGCAAAGAGTACTTCGATATCTCGATTGATTCGATAGATATGCAATGATAATCGAAAACACATTTCACGTATTTTCACCCTTTTAAATAAATAATTTCGAAACGATTTTGAGTCCTGCCATAGACATTTGTAAAAGTAACCAATTAAAGTTAAAATCACGACGATAGTCAATTGTGTTTCGAAGATAAAGACGATTCATTAAAAACACATTTTGCTCCTTTTTACTGTCTGGGGGTCGAATTTCAAAAAAACCTAAAATTACTTTTTGGGTATTTACGTAAGCAATATTTTGAAGTGAATATCAACTCTCTATCCCGAAGGGTTCGATAGATATCAATAGTTAATTGGAAACACATTTAAGGTTTTTTCAGCCCCTTAAAAGTTTAACTTCGAAAAATCCTTAAATTGGCTAATATGCATTTTTACGAGTGTCCTATTAAAGTAAAAATCACGATGATAGACCGTCAGGTTCGAGCTCTATCGACGTTTCTTCGGAAACACATTTCACCCCTTTTCACCCCCTTAGAAGTCGAATTTCGAAAAATCCCTTCTTAGTGCTCGCCTACGACCTGAAGGGAACCCCCACAAAAAATTTCACGATTCTAGGTCCAGTGGTTTGGGCTGCAATTTGATATGTCAGTCAGTCAGTCAGTCAGTCAGTCAGTCAGTCAATCAGTCACCTTTCATTTTTATATATATAGATTACTCGAATATATTTAAACAACACACGAGGAACCTTTGCTGAAACGTCCAGTCACAGAAATCCCTTATGTACGTCCGACCACGGGCGTCACAACTATAGGGACCGGGGGGTGAGGACATGTCACCCCAAAAATTCGTCTTTTCATTTCGTCTCCTCCAATATATACAGGTTGTTTCTTAACTTATATTACAAACTTTAGGACGTGATCCTTTACCACAAATTGTGTACAGTGTCACAATTAAATTTTTGTCTACTGCAATTCGTAAGACAGAAATTTATATTTAAAATTTAATATTAAATGGTACATTTGCACAATATTGGAAACGACGAGGAGTTAAATTTCAATTCTGTGCACAATGTTTAGTGTTATTGAGATCTTCAACTCATCAAGAAGCTGCTATTTAGAACTCTCCTCTTCATGAAAACAACACTCCCTCATTGAGTGGAACTTCTGTGGCAAACATTTCATTTTCATTTTCTGAGCAATACATGCCAAGAAACATAAAAGGTCATCTTTTGAAAATCGTTAGAATTCACCGTTTACAAGAAATAAATTTTTAAAAAATCAGATGCTACAGTATCATTCTTAGCATACGAATTTCTGTGTGAAATAAATTCACACATGAAACAAACTAATAATGATGTGTGATAGGCATGCCAGTGTATGGAGTTGCTAGAAAGTAAGTTTGTTGAGGTTTACTACGTTGAAATATGTGACATGTTCTAAAGAACTGTAGCACAGGATGTGTTTTTCAAAGTTCAGAATGCATTTACAAGCATGCTGTGTGCAAAAATATTGCAGTTTTTTCCTACATACCAGGTAATATATTGTTAGCACAGAATCACTAGACCTCATGATACAGCAAATGGTACATTGTGGTGACTTATAAAAGTAAGACATTTTATAGGATGTACTGCTCAGAAAAGCAACATGAAATGTTCACAAAACTCAACGCCACAAAAGTTATAGTCAATAAGAGGGTGACCACTCCTGTAATTTTCACGAAGTAAATTTTAAGGAGCAGATTCTGGATTTGGACGAAGATCTCTATATCACTTATCATTTGTGCACAGAATTGAAAGTTAACTCGACGTATCAAAATACAATTTTAAACTTTATTTTAATGGGTGAATGTCTCCTTTACAAATTGCGTTATAGACAAAAATTTCATAATGAAACTTGTCTATATCTAATTTTTGATAAGGAATCATCACCGAAAGTTTTTAACATAAGCTAAATAACAGACTATATGTAGAGTTTCGTAGTAGTATGAAACATACTAATTCTGTGATCACTGATATATTTTTATTTGTCAATAACCTCGTTAACAAGTCTGTGCTGTAATGACTTAAAAACTATAGACAAATTCCATTTGCTGCACATATTGGTGTATATAGTCCATTCGTGATAAAATTAGCACTCTTGAATTAAAACTTTGTGTAACATTTCACACACGAATGCTCGGTTATTTGCTTCCAGTAAACTTAGTGGAGAATTAGGTAAGTAATTTTGTGTTGAAATGTCTTACTTACTAAGTGTACAGTGACAAAATTAGAGATACCTAAAGTGCTCACCACTTTACCGAGAATGGACTGTATTGTTCGAAAAAGTTTACGCCCAACAAAAAACTATATTTCTTTATTTGTGTTTGTTATTATTGTTATTGCTAAAGATCTGTATATGCATAGCATAGTAATAATTTTAAAATTAAACGTAAGTATGTTTTGTGAAGTTTATGTTGTGTTGAACATAATCATAGAGGTTTTTTTTTAAATAATTTGAAAGTGTAAAATAGTACATTTTTCAGTTTTAATATCTACAAGAAAATATTTCTACAGTTTTTTATGGTTTCCTCAATTACGTCATTCATTAATTGCGGCCAGTTTCTGTACTACGCCAACGCCAAATGTAGTAAAGATTGACAAACTTTAAAGATAGTCTTTATAAATATTTGTCTGCTCAAAATCGGTGAATATTTTACTCAGTATTTGGCTGGTTTCGAAAATATACTTTTAAAAGATAAACGAGTGTGATCAGGCAAGATACTGTAATGAGAGTAAATACAATTTTTTAAATTAATTTTTTATGTTGTGTCGAACATTCTTACTGCTACTGCAGGTTGTAAGTTTAACATTCAGGTTTCTCCTAATACTTAAATTCATTATTTTGTGGTGTGTGTAGCGCTCCAACAAGTACTTATGTTAACTGTTTTCTATAAATCTTTTCGCTTAAAAAACTTTGTGAAAAGAAAATCTCTATTTCAGCCAGATATATAATTAGCATATTTTAGGAACAAGAAACGCTTAAATAACCCCACTTTTCACCTAGGAACCCCAAAATTTTCCGGGGGAGGACCCCCGTGCCCTCCGCTTTCTTTTCGGGATGGGTGTTCAACTATTAAATAAATTTCAGGCCCCCAAAAAAATATGAGCTGGCGACATCCATGCATCCGACGACAGACCAGTGGTGGCCGAGTGGAGCCGACCCTCCGTAGCTCAGTTGGTTGAGCGACCGACTCAGATACGAGGGGTTCTGGGTTCGATTCCCAGGCCTCGCTCGGTGTCAAATTTGTGTTTGTCCAAATTGTCTCAAGAAATTGTCACTCTACAATTGTCTCACGACATTTACTCGGGGTTGGATAAATAAGTCACATTAAAGGGGGGAGTGTTCGGTGCAGTGATGATGCGGCAGCTACCACCTCGCCACTGCACCAAATATTATTGAAAAATAAAAAAAAAGTGGTAGGACCATCCGCCTCCACCAAGGCGATCCGGGTTCGATCCCGGCGAGGTTGGTCTCCGGATTTTCGTATGTGGAAATCGTGACGGACTACGTCGTTGGCCGGCGGGTTTTCTCAGGAATCTCCAGATTTTCCCACCATTTCATTCCGTGCTGCTCCATACTCAACTCATGTCACCCCCCACCAGCGCTGATGACCTCGTCGCTAAGCGTTCGCCCAAATCTCTCTCACTTACCAGCTACCGAGATTCTTTACTTATAGGTTTCAATTTTTTTGTACGCTTATACTTTCTTCTGAAACTTTTCGAAGTACGGTAACAAAATTTCTCTTTGAAACTAACAATGAATTAACTGAAAGAAACTTAGTTTTAAAAAGTCACCGTGTGTTGTTTAAATAAATTTATTTTTGTTTTAAGAACATGGAGATAGTTAAAATTATTTTGAAGAGTGTTTCACGAAAGATAATATACACATGTGTATTTCAATCTGCATTTTATTTCTGCAAACTGTTGTAAGAAAGTACACATTCATTGTTATAATTGCCTACTTGTGTGGTTATAGGCACCTCAAGCGCCATCATCGTGGTCCGGAGTGAGAGAGGCCACCAAGTTCGGTAACAAGTGCTACCAGGCAGCTACCTACGATGGATCTGAGGACTGCCTCTATCTTAACGTCTACACGCCCGAGGCAAGTCTACCTCAGCATTGCTGTACTCGAGACTGCTTGCTTCTTTGTCGTATTATCCACTATTTTATGATAATCAGCGACTTTGAGACTCATGAGAAAGAGTGTTATATAATGATAATTTCGTGGGCTTCGTGGAGAAACTCGCAAGTCAAATTTTGCCTTCTTTGGTACAACTAGAATTTCGTTATGAATGACTTAATGCTATTCATGAAAATAACGCTGTCTTGTCTGTATTAAAATCAAACAATTCAGTCACTTTTCCCTCTGTTAATCGTTCCTTTCCTTCCAACATCACAAAAAATACTCAGTGAGTTTCTCCGCCCTGCCAATTATTTATTGTTACTGTTTAGATAACATAGTATGTTAACAATCTGTTTTTGTATACTGTATGTATTTATTTTCTTTGCCTTTGTTATTCATGTAATCAAATTATAATATACAAAATATTTGGTTTATAATACCTATTTTATGTATCGTAACGTATGTAAAAGCTCATAAAAACGGTCAATGTTACAAATTCATACAGAAAATATATATTGTAGTCTTCCAACCTTATAGGCAAAGGGATTTATGGCGAGGTTATGTTGCAGCTTCCTCGTAGCGGAGAGAAGGCATCTCTGCTACCGGTGATGGTGGCCATCCATGGCGGTGCGTTTGTTGAAGGATCAGGCAACATAGGACCAGGACAACTAATCGACCACGGAGTCGTCATTGTTTCCATCAACTATCGTCTCAATTTGTTTGGTGAGTAAACTTTAAGCGCCGCAGCAACCATGACTATATTGCTTGCAATATAGTTCGTAATGGCAGCATATCGAGTAATAGTTTCGAGCCATGGCGCGAGTTTACCTGTTGAATTAATATTCATATGATGACGCCACTATTTATTAAACTGTAGTCAGTGTAACAGTTCATCGTGATCTGGTCTAGGAATGCCAAGCAGTGGCTTAAAAATTGGAACTAGGCGTTAGGCATTGTACGCAACCCTCATACACATATACACTTGCACACATTTTACAAGTGTGACTATACAATTTTTAAGTCTAATAGATTTAAATTAAAATGTAGTTAAGTTGGTGAAGCATACAACAGAAAATTTTGGTGGATTAACATTCTTACTTAATCATGTAGGTATGCATAAAAATTTGTTCATTCTCATGTATTAATGGACATACCTTGATTTTTATTTACCGCCTTCTTCTTCTTGCGACTTGTGTACATTTGACGCTGTTTCTCTCTCTCTTCCTTCCCCCACCCAGTCACTAACTTCTTATGTTTTGGCTTTCCTCAATTGTCACATTCTTAGATTCCATTATATTCACATCATCTGGCCAGTTGCGTCGTGGGTGACTCAATTTCTACTGTTGGAAAATTTTCCGTCATAGTATCCTACTTGGAATCTTGTCTTCATTCATACTGTTTACATGGCCAAACCACATCTGCTGATTCTGGTGGATGTAATCACAAATATCTCTATGCTATCCATTTAAATCCTTTATCGGATTACGTTACTTTTATCCTGTGAATCTTAGTACTACTTGAAATTTGCGTAATGCAATTTTTACTTATTTATTTTTGAAAACATCCGAGACTTCTCTACCATACAAAACTATACTATGTACTATAGTCTTATACATGCTCCTCTTCGGTGTTCATCTTATCTTTTTGGTCCATAGGAAAGAGTTTTAATTACGTTTGTTACAGCTCGTCCTTTATTAATTCTACTAGAGATTTGATTCTTACTTGTGCCCTGTTTATTCAATATTACCCCAAGGTCTTTCGTTTCCACACGTACAATTACTTCTATATCAACATCCAACTTATTTACGTTTTCCGTTCTAGTGGCTCACACTTCTTCATGTTCATCTTTAAACACCCTTATCATATTCCTCTTTAAGATTTTTATTTTCATCAACTCAGATCATTTTTATCTTCTGTCAATACTGTCTGATCAACCGCAAAATTCATGCTTATACATTTTTATCCTCCACAGTCACCAGCATAATTTGAAATTAAGCGAAGCATTAATAATTACTTCTAAATAGAGCTTAAAAATAACCCACATATACTTACTTCAGACCAATATTGACCTCAAATTCGATTGCTCAACTATTTCCAATCCTCACTCTCACTCTGTTAGTTTCATATAATTTTAGAATAACAACTAACAGTTTTTGGTCCAAGTTTTGACGCGACCAGTGTGCAGGGATTTATGGCGATGCCGCAATCAGGGGGGAAATGAGGCACCAGTACCGCATGGTAGGCCAGCTCGGCGGAACACGGGCATGAGATCCCAGCTTCAGAGAGTGTGGTCGACGGTCCAGCAGCTACCCTGCTGGTCGCTGATATCTTGCTAGTTGTATAATATAACACACACACACTGATATGTTGCACACTTGTCTAGGATAAGGAAACACCTGCAATGGCTTCGGGAGTCGTCACACTCGTGTAAATATAAACATTATGTATTACTTCCACGACCGCCCGTTCGGAAGTTATACGAACACTCCCGTGATGGTGATGCACCACGCCAAAAACAAAATTAATGAGGGAGGATGATTACGTATGAAAAATATGATGAATAATTATTATGACTTAAAATAAATTAATTAACTTTTCATTGTGATACGTCCCACTACAAAAAATAGACTGAACTTCTAACACACATGAAGACACAAAATAACTGAAGGGCACGGTTTGCATCCTTTTTCGACGTTAAATTTTAATTTTTGTACTAGATATAATTTTCTTATTTAAGATATAAATTGCGACTAAATTTTGCTCTTACAAAACTTGTTTATCTTTCATAGTTTTTGCGTAATTACTCGTAAACGTCGAAATTTGCATTTTACGATGCTATGTTCGCCACTAAAATCAACTGACACACAAAACTGAAAAAGTACAGCGAATAACAACGTTGTAGGCTAGGTTATTTCATATATAAAAACAACAAAACGGGGTTCATGTAAGTCTATTTCTTCTAAATTATGAATTCTCTCAAAGTATTTCGGTGGGTAGATTTTATATATATATATATATATATATATATATATATATATATATATATATATATATATATATATATATATATATATATATATATATATACGAATCGATGAAACTTATGAGACAGCAAATTTTTTACTTTGGGAATAATTATGTTTTTAATTTGGACGTGCTTCTCAGTAAATTAATTATGAAGAACTAAAATTGTATATGTATTAGTTTACGTTCTAAACCAGTGACTTGCTATTTTTGTCATGGCTTGTGTTGCAGGATTCATGAGTATTGAAGGTACTGACGCACCAGGCAACGCTGGACTCAAGGACCAGACGGCAGCTCTACGGTGGGTGAAGAATAACATAGAACACTTCGGCGGTGACCCTAACAGTGTTACTATATTCGGGATGAGCGCTGGTGGAGCAAGTGTACACTATCACGTGTTGTCTCCGCTGTCTAAAGGTACAGTACACAGAACTGTTTCTTTCACATTGTGCAGGGTATTTCGTGTTTCAGAATCACAATAGCCAATGTTTTTTAAATTAACATTGCTTGGACTGTCATAATCCGTCTTCAGTATTTATAAACTTGAAAATACGGTATAAATTTTAAAGCTTTTCGTAGTCGTAAGGCACAGTGCATATTTATGTACTACCTACGTATCAGTAAATTTATTTTTAAGGTAACTACTAAAGCTTCGAAATAAAGTACATGCATAATTTTAGTATATTCCAAAGAAAACTTTTGTAAATAAATTTTCTTTAAATATAGTTTTAACAGTTTGCCTAACTATATGTAAATATCTCTGATTCGTGAAAGTATATTTATTGATCGTCACTATTACAATATTACAATCTTACTTCATGAATGCTTCACAATATCTTATACGTCACGAGTTCACTTCACTAATATTGCTTTGGTATGTCATACAGCCTCCTTACAATAAGACGAGAAGAAGCATTATACACACATAGCATAATAGGATGTCCTGGGAGGAAAGGTCAATATTCTGGGATGTGATAGTACTGGTTATCGTGATCAAAAAAGTTCATGTGAATATTGGGTCAATATGGGACGGCTATCGAGATAGTCCCATTTGAATGTAACATTAATAATCTCTAAAATTGCTGTTGTTTTTTATTTGCACTTGTGTTCCTTACTTCAGTTACAAGTTAGTTGTGATACATAATGAATAACACACCATTCTTCTTTTTTCATAGCTGTAGTAACAAGATTACAATACACAACCATGTCATTTTCGGTCCATTGACAATAAGTTTTTAAAGATTTCACCATCGATCTCAATGCATTTGTCAAATCGCGTGGTACTCTGATCACAAAGCTTCAAGAACTTTTTTTAAATTAATGTGTGGTATGGTACGTAGGATGACAACCTGATAGTTCCCGTTGTTGTCAACGATCGTATGAATGGGGCAAGGTTTTGCAGTGCACATTACCTGAACTACACGAGGATGTTCCTTTGGATACACACGTCTTATGTATCTCCAGCATGATGTAGCCTATCCTCATTATTGGAACTATCTAAGGGACAATAATTTCCATTTACATTTCTTAATCGGCGGATTGATCACGGTTGTGCAATTCCCTGGCCACCAAAGTCTCCACCTCAACCCCTTATACTGTATACAAGATCCATCAATATATATAAAGCTTGTTAAAATATAAATAAATAAACATAACTACCTGATAGTTACATTTCAAAATCCATAAATTACTTTGGTTTTGTAATAAGACCGCCATTCCTACTTACGTTTTAAAAATTATTTTCATCAGTTGTAACATTACACTCATCTGATTGTTTTCATTACCATAAACCTCATAATCTTTTGACATTTTTATAGTTTCATCCTTTGACTCTTTTAAGACATTCTTCTATTAAGTTTCCTATATCACTGACCACATTATAAGACATTGGATTAGTATGTCTACTTAAGACTTTCCCAAGTTCCCATATTTATCTGTCCTAATGACAACATTGCTATTTGGTTATAATACTTTGTACTTAACAGCTGATTCATTAAATTAAGTCTTCGTTTTCTGTTGCATGCTTCTTAACTGTCCATTGCTCTGATGTTGCAATTGTTAATTTAGACGTAAATTTTCTCGACATTAATAACTGTGCTGAAGAAACATCTTAACCCTGATATTAGAACATCATGGCATTCCAGTTATGCCCAAGCTAAATCATATCCACCGTATTTTGTGTTTTCTAGTATATATTTTGCTATAGCTACCCACTGCTTTTTCAGCCATACCACTGCTTTTTGCGTATTAGGTATTTAATTAATTATTATATCGATATTCCAACTGTCAGCAAATATTATTAATTCATACCCTACGAATAGAGCATTATCATCCTGCCCAATTTCTAGAATTCCATGACAAGAAAATATTAATTTTAGTTTTTTATACATTTATAATCACTGTTATTCATTAAAGGCAAAATTTCAATCAATTTTGTCAGATAATCTGCATGTACCGAAGGACTCCATAGCCAAAAACACAGAAATCAACTCTTACCTTTCCAAGTGGAAGGTTCGACACATCTTATGGTATAAGAATTTCTTCATACTAGCACATCTTTCCACCACTATAACCATTCGACGAATCACTTGTATTTTGCTTTCCTTATCTTCCCCTCGTAAAGATGATGTTGCCGCTTTTCTTTCACACACAGTCATTACTGTTGATATTTCTGAATTCTCTTTCAAGATGTTCTGCTGCAACATGCTAAGCTCAGCCATTCTACTTATCTCTACAGCTTTGTCTAGCTTATCATAGTTTTCTCGTATAAACTGCAGCTGCACTTTTGTTTCTATGATTGCAATTATGCTTCTATTTCTAACTAACCTCCTTGCTCTTTAAATTCTCAGTTTTTTGCTAGTTGTAATAAACAATTAAGAAATCCATATAAAGATTCCCATTCTTTCTGCGTTGTCGTAAAAAAAGTGTGTCTTTAAACCCCAAAATTAATCTTTAGGCTTAAAATATCCTACGAAGACTTGTAGTACAGTTTTGAGATTTACCCCTAAAATTATAATTTTAAAACTATTCTGTGTGCCCAGAACTTCGTCACCTATGCTTTCCAAAAACTTCCAACGTTTCATACTTTTTGAAGTAGTATAATTTCCTGAAGCTACCAGAACTGGAACTTGTTTAAAATGTCTACAATTATTTAGTGCATACTCATTTAGTAGTAACCCAGTAGGTGGTTTCTGGTTGTCCATCATTATTTACTTTAAATTCTACAACGGATACACACACACAAAAAAAAGCTTGTTAATACTTCTAACGACGTGATTTACGATAGTTTTAACACAATTTACTGACCATCACTTTTACACTATAATTGCATGACAGCTGAATAATATCTAATATTTCATGCTACAACACTTTACTCTTATGGCCTCTGTAGATTGCACCAGCCATAACACATCTGTAACATTACATTACTAGTGACTAAGTTTAAATGGGTAACGAAATCATCCAAATACAGGATATTATGAATTCTAAAACAATCACATCAGAATTACCTGCATGTAGGACCAATAGTGAAGAGTTGTGATGAGTTATCTCTCCTGTGATATTCTTCCCATATACCATCCTGACTATTCTGGTGTAAATTCTGAAATTATGTAATTTGTTATGCGCAGGACTCTTCCACAGAGCTATCTCAGAGAGTGGCTCTGCCCTCAGCACGTTCGCCTTCAATGAAAACAACCAGCAGTTTGCATTCCAGCTTAGCTCTCTGGTCGGCAAACCAGCTAAGACCTCATCGCAACTCCTCAGCAATCTGCGATCTGTTTCTGCGTCCGAGCTTATTAAAACTCTCCAGAAGGTGACACACCCAAGAGGTTCTACACGACCATTCGTGCCATGTATCGAGTTCGCGAGATCTGGAGAGGAACCATTCTTGCGTCGTTCGCCTACGATTCTATTGGAAGAAGGTGCATTTAACTATGTACCATACATTACCGGGACCGCTAAGCGGGAGGTAGCCGCATTCTACTCGAATGCAACGTTGACTTCAGCGTCGTACTGGACAAGCGCTAACAGAAACTACGAAAGCGCCTTGGTGCCATATAGTCTAGGCCTCACTCTCGGATCACCTAAATCCAAAGAGGTGGCGGAGAAGGTCAAGAAGTTCTACTTCGGCAACCAACCCATCTCGTACAATACTCGCGAGAAATGGATCGCAGCACAGACAGACATCCAGTTCACGATCGGCACAGTAACGACGGTTCGCGCACACGCTAAGTACTCTAAGGCCCATACCTACAACTACTGGCTGACGTACGGTGCCGCGACCCATGGCATGGAGTGGCAATACGTAGTATACAACGGAAAGGTGCGTGGCCAGACATCGAGCGCTGCCAAGCTAGCATCATCTTTGGGTCAACTGTGGACAAGCTTTGCCAAGACAGGAGTACCAACTGCAGCAGGCGGGGTCACGTGGAAGCCAGTCAGCACTAGCAGCTACCCTTACCTGGACATCAATGTTCCCAACACGCTGAAGATGGACGTGGAGAAAGAACAGATGGACTTCTGGTTTAATATAATAAAAACGTACCGTAATGGTACCGGTGCAAGATAGTTAATTATTTTGTTAACTAAATAACTTATCAAAATAATTCCGAATAAAGATGTTTCAAAACTACCATGCGGGATACATTTTTTAATGAACATCCCAAGCTCAACAGGACAATAATTTTCTGAATTGATTTATGCCATAAACTTTCTCGATAATACTTGCTATTTTTGAATTAGTTATTTATGAATGACGTAAAGACGGTCTTTGAAGTTAATTGTATTTGTCTCATTGAGGTGTTTGTTAACACCTTTAATAGCATACTATAGTTCCTTCCGACCCAGAAGCTGGAAGTTGTAAGGGATTTTCTGCTCAAACTATAATCTTGTTTTATTAGTGTTCGCAATAGTTTGAGTTTGCAATCGTTATTTATACAGTTTATACAGTCTCTCTTTATTTGTCGTCTTATTTTCGGGTCGTCTAGTTTTATTAAATTTTGTTGATGTCCATCATTTATTCTTAACTTGACCGCTGAAAACGCCATTCCATGAGAGATCAATATTAAATTTGCATAACGAAAGTACATCCTGCCTATCGTCACCCACAAAGGAAAACTTGGAATCGTTTGGTTTGGCAACTCCGGTCCTTGCATTCTCGTGTCGTTGTTTAGATAGTAATGTACGGTATGTAGTAGAGTAGAAGGTAGATTCAAGTTTTTTTTCAATTATTTCTAATGTTAAAGCACTTCGTCGATTTAATCCATAACTTCATTAACTTATGCATACATACCATGCTTGAATTGATGTTTATTTGTACACATACATTTATTTTTCTTCTGCAAAATGCAAACGATTTTCCTGACCTGTGCATGTATGTAACTTGTATAATCAACAGGAAATTCAAGTTTATTTCATTGTAAGGCAAATGCTATCCAAAATAATGTTTACTTAACTAAGAATTTATAAATGTATTAATACAAATTCAACTGATGTTAAAAGTTAGAGTTAAAAGTCACACATTTAGCTGTCCTTGTCAAATAGCATAATTTATACGTGCCCATGGTCCTGTACTTCATGCCTTTCTAGCATTTCTCCTCTACTTTTGTCAGTCAGGGCTCCTTCACTGAAAATTCAACAAACATATTGGCTCGATATAGTTAAAATTTCTAAATAGTTTCCTTTTTAAAGTGAACTGCTAATAATGTGGTTTTGCACAAATACCCAGTAATGACACTAGAGTATGTTTTACTTCTCCTTACAGCCGTCTTTGCAGTTTGAGTACTAGGCGGAATTTTCTTACGAAAAATCTAGGCATACTTGTATGTAACTTCAGATGCAATTGCAGAGCTCGACGATGAGGTTTGTAAAGCCTGAATAAGCATGGCTATAGAGGACTTTGAAGGTTAGAGATACTAAGATGCTGGACGCTTGGATGTTTCGCTATGGTTTTAAACAGTTTGTTATATCGTGTGACAATACTTTTCTAGATAGGTGTTGTGGATACACGGTTAGCTACCAGTCATTCAGAATCTTTTCACTGCAACATATTCCTTGGTAAATTCTATGTAAGCCTTTCCAAACAGAACTGTAATTTCATTGTGGCCCATTGGTTTCTCTGGATGGGTGAGAACATGATACTCTGTTAAAATATCATCTTTGTTCGCATGATCAGCACCTTCTTAAACTCCTTGCGCCTGGGTACAGTAATCAAGTTGCTGCAAACAAACGGTTCTATTGACGGGTGTAAATGAAATTAATGTCTGTATCTGACTGTTTCACCTTTTGTAAACGTCTGTAAGTGCAAATTGGAAATTTGAAATTTTAAGAAGTGCGTGATAGTAAAACATAATGTTCACCCCACTCATTATAACCAACACAAAATAACCGCATTTTCTCTTGATTTATTTCAGGTTAACAACTCTTGATATTTCAGTTAAAAAGCGTTTTTAAATTAATTTTAGAGCTTTTTTAACTATGTCGTTCCTAATGAAAAAAGTCAACCGAATTGATTTTACCCATTGGAGATTTATTAAAGACTTTATTTCAATTAGCATCCAAAGCGTTCTGTTGACAACATTTACACATCTGCCCTCACAAAATAATAATTCACTATAATATAGCTACCCATTCTACACCTTTGAGTTTAGACGTTACAGAAGGTGCAAACCACGCGAATAGAACTATTGTTTTTCTTGACGGAATAATGCCTATGGACGATTAAAAATCTGAAGGCCTCTTAGCAATTTTAGTCCTTACGTAATTTTGAAGGCATTGGGTAAATAGGTTTCTTTAAATTAATTTTTTAACGACAAGCTCTTTCTATTGCACCAATAAGAGCACCCCTCATCAGCGTATGGTCTGTGTTTATCCAAGGAAATGTTATTGGTGGAATAAAGGCGCCACTGACACTACAGCGCATATTACAGAAGCGAGAGATCCATTATCTGCTGCGCTGAGCATACCAACATATATATTTAATTTTAACTCTAAAACTGAGGGAATTTCGCTTTGAACAATGCTGATGCAGGTATAATTTTACACTCCACACTGTTTCAGTCTAAACTACTTTTTGTAAAGTGTCTTAAACAAAGTTAAGCAATGAAGAAACGTTTTCTTCAATAAGTATGAAATTCCAGTGGGTTTTCTGAGTGACAGACATATGTCTATTGAGCTCACGAAGAAAAAATCAAGCCATACACTCTCTGCACTCTTATCGTTAAAGAGATGCTGTGTGTCATTGTTTACACACATTTGGGTGGTCATGCATTTCGTTTCCTTAAATATTTTTATTATATATTTGTCTTGATATTATTATTAGCAATGTATTTTTTTATTAATTTAATATTTGCATAGTTTGGTTTGTTTTTTATTTATTGTATAAAATTTTAATCTCTTTAATAAGACTCATTTAAACGGTATTTCATGCTTTATTGCTCAGACATACAACATATTGTTTGATTTTTTATCACCAAATAATATATTTTATAAGTTATTTATATATTATGCAAAAATTTAAATACATCAGTTCAATTTATATTTTCTAAAATGTTTAGCTATAGGTATCGATCCCCTTATCCTAATAAATACATGATTTCACATGTGGCACTTTGGGCTATATACTGATAGTTTTTATATAATTTTTTCCTAATGAACGTTAAAAACTCATTTAGAATATGGTGTTCTCATACTTATTATTTTTAAACGTGAAAAACTCTCACAAAATAAAAGTATATTAGACATTCTCCTATTTCTACTTTAAAGCATCGTTATTCGGTAAAATCTATATTTTATATGTAATATCGTAGAAATGTAAGAAAATATACGGGTTGTTGTCAAATTTCATATCAATATTTTGGGGAACTATTCTCAGTTTTATAGGAACAAGACAAGTTTCATGGACATCGGTCCTAAAACTACAGTTCGCAATACATGAAGTACGGTTCATAGTGCTGGTTGCAGCATGTTGATGTCGAATGTCATTACAACAGTTCTGCTCAGTTTAAACTACTCCACTATTTCACTAATCCATAAACAATTGGAATAACTGCGGATATTGATAAAATCGATAGAAGCGCGTGGAAAGACATGGTCGCCACATCACATTATTGCGAACTGTAATTCAGAAACGGGTTGTTTACGGACCTATGTCAACATAAATTTGTTGTTCCTCTAGATGGGTGGATTGTTTCCCCGAAATTTGACATGTCATTTGACAACAGCCTGCGTAGGTACGGTTTTGTTTTAATTTGACAGGCCCACGTACTGAATTACTGTTTGTTAGCCTACATTCCGGAGAAGGAAGAAGGCTATGTCCACAGTATATTACGAAACAATTCTCCCCCTACCCTGTAAGAATTTTTCAAGTCAATTTATACTAACATTAACATAATTTATTTTAGCCATATGCGTGTTGTTACTAATCTAGTTCCCTACATATTTCCAATTTAAATATAAGGTTCCATGTCATCGCTTAAATAAATACTGTATCTTAATCCTGAGGAAAAGGAGAGAGCTAAAAGCCTAAGTGAAAGACACATTTTAAAGGAAAATACATGCGAAACACCCAGTTATTTATTATATGTCGTCTTATATCCAAAATGCTTTTTGTATCGATATCGGAAACTAAATTGTGTGTCATAATTGTTTAATAAATATAAAATTAGCTAAATACTAACGTGTCCAACAAGGCATTTCATGTCATTTGTTAGATAAGTTTGACATTATTAGATTGTATGGGAAGTATAGTTAGTTATATTTCACATACTTAAAGTTAATTTGCTGAAATATAAGTTAATGCTGGGAAAATGACCGAAGACAAAACGTATTCTTTCTTTTGACTATTTATGGTGTTTTTCATGATTCCAGTTTGTCTGGTAAGAGAAGATAATATTTTGTTCTGTCAATATGTGTTACGTGGGAAATTAAAACCCAACATGTGAGTAGAAGCAAATTATTTCATAATATGGAATAATACAGAATTTGTTTGTGAGTTTAATATTAACATATTATTACTCAAGGTTTCTTATCCTAACTAACTTACAGACTTTATCCTTAAGTATTTGTTGCCACAAAAACCATAGAATGACTCTTCAGAGCAAATCTCTCTACAAATGTTGAATACATTCAACCAATTTATGGAGAGAACATAATAAAGAGTGGTTTTAAGCTTTTTTATTTTGTTACTGTAACGTATTCTTCGACACTGAAGTTCCAAAATGTAATAATAATAATAATAATAATAATAATAATAATAATAACGCTTAGCTTTGTGGCGATCAGTGAAATCGGTGTTCAGACCGACCTTGTATGATGCTTTGTACGTATTATTGAATAATGTGTAGTTTTTCTTTATACATACACTCAATGAATTTTCTAGCTTCTCGTTTAGCTTAGCGTAGCTTGTTTATGTGTTTGTGATTCACACGTAAAATTATCATTTATTGGCGTTTATCCTAACTTAACATTATTGAGGAAATATTTAGGAATCTGCATGCTTTTAGTCCGATTTAGAGTAAATTGCTCAGGTAATGTATTGTGTTGAATAAAATCTAGTTCAAAGTTATCATTTCGCAAGAAAGGGAACGTCCTAACACTGGCAAAATAATGCAAATACATGGCTACTACAACTCCACGTACACTATACATTATTTAGACCAAATATTTTGTTAATTCTCGAAAGGATAAAAGCGAGCTACAGTACTCCTAAAAATCACCTACGAGTCTACTTCGTGGGATTCAGAGAAACAAGTTACAGCTAACACCTGACACAGTTAACTTTTGCTTATTTAAGAAACGTGTTTATCCGTTTGGACATTCAAAACACAGAGTGTAGAACATATTTTGTTAGTCAAGTAAGAAGCTATGTTGAATAGCCTGACTTTGTACTTTTAGGGTGGTTATGGGATTTTTTAAAAATTCAAGTATTTTCTCTATGAATGTGTGACTGTAATTGTAATGTGTTCAAATCACGTTAACTAACCCAGTTAAAAAATATTTTTCTTACAAATACATTTATGTTCAGCTTTTCCCGCTTCTTGATGAAGTTACCTGTTGACAAGACATGGTTTTCATGCGCGGTGCTGGACCAGAGTGAAGCAAAAACAGACCAAGTCAGTCGACGTTTCCAAGTGTGCTTTGTCTATTAACTTTTCAGTAGAAGATTTGGCAGTGCCACTTGTCTTTGGCCAGGCTACCAGTAAATCACGTTAAAATGATTGAAAGAGTGTGTGGTAAAATTTTATGAAGAAAATGTGATTTTAAGATTGACAGCTACACTTGTCATTGCATGTCGATTTCAACAAACTATGACGTCACGCCTACGGCCCTAAGGTCCAAGGTATCCGGTAGTATGTTAACGTATATATGATATGGCTAATTTTTAATTGAGTTTCTCGTGTGACTCTTCAAAGAGCTGATTGAGTTTCCGAAATACACGCAAGAACACAAACAATGTTTTGTGTGGAATTTTATCTGGTATTAGAGTAGAAATACTATCTTCAGCTGTCGTTTGCAAACCAATATATAAAAAGTTTGCCAAACCGTCATCTATACGCAATCCACAATGCTTGGAAGCAGGACTATGCACCATGACTGAAGCAGCAACTGTAGCTAAGCGATAACTTGAGTATGATGACATTAAAGATAGTGTTTATTATTTTTACATCATACAGGTTCCGTAACTCTATTATATAAATGTTTATGACCTTGTTTTAGGTGCAAGTGCAAACCATATAATATAAGGAAAATTAACTGAACTGACACACCAGCTCAGACAGCAACATACGCTGTATACTACATATAAAAATTCCAACCCAGAGCAGCCAGATGAAAGGAGTTTAGCCTACAAGCCCGATACGTGGGTTAAGTAATATTTTTTGGTTGGTATATTACAGCAGCTGTTTTGTAAGTCCACCAATGTGTATACATTATTTAAACTAATTAAATAAATGGTAAGTAGTATAGTTTGGTAGTTACTGATGCAAGTGAGGTGGAGTGAGGTGTGGAGTGCCAACCGCCTTTGTATTCTTATTCTTAATGGGTCCCAAATTTCTCTTTTACGTCAACATGTCCCTCCCCTAAAAGTTTCCTAATATTTTTCCCTTTACTCCACGAAAAACTAGCATGACACGCCGTTCGTTTCTTTGCGGGTAGATGACTACCAAGTGTAGTCGTTAATGAGGAAGAGGAGATCACTGAGCTCCCATAGTAAGATATCAATCGATATTTCCTATTTAAAAATAACTTCTTAATGTAACATGTAATTTAATTTTTACTGCTTGTATTTTAACATATTTAAATGTGTGTCTTAATAATGTCAGTGGTTTAAGCCCCTTCCTCTAGATTAGCTGTGTCCGAACAAATGTCCTTCATAAATGTACCTACATACAGCGGCGCGGAAACGGGGCGGTATAGGGGTAAAGTGTCCCCCCCCCCCCAATTTGGAGGTGGGGTAATTTATACCACCTAAATTTGTGTTACTGAAAAGCAGTTTAATAATGAGATAAGAAACTACTTCGATTTTTTTATTAATTTTAGTGACTGTACATGTACCTACACGTACTCTACTGTAAAAAAAAAAATACATCTTTCTGACATTGGTGAAAATTTTCACCCATCACGGAGAAAATTAGGAAGGGCGGAGGTTATAAATTACATTCAGACCATACACTGTATAAAGGGAGAACTGCTTTAAGTGACTTCAGTGAGTTTTATCAATGCACACGGGAACGCATTGCGTAATAGAGAATGGTAAAATGAACTCTAGGTTGCCTGCTCCATGTAACGTTGAAAATATTCAAATGCAATAAATAAAACATTAATTCTCGAGATACGGATTGGTTGTACGAGAATACATTTCGACAGAATTAAAGAATGTGAGCTCGGTTTAAATTATTTATCGCTGGTCGTACTTGGTATTCGGACCTTCTGCCTTGTAAGTTCTCAAACTGAGTCGTCACCACTGGCAATTAACTTATTTTATCCATTAAATAAATAACGTATATAATTTTTATTTAGATATTTCCATACGCATCATACTGAAGCAAACAACACCTCTATATACACACACGCACACGCGCACACGCACAGGCGCACGCACGAACACACACGCGCACACACACACACACACGCACACACACACACACACACACACACACATATATATATATAAAAGAACACTGTATGAGGAACTCCAAACCACTGGACCTACAATCGTGAACATTTTTTGGGCGTTCCCCTCAGATCGTAGGCGAGCATTAAGAAGGGATTTTTCGAAATTAGACCACTAAGCGGGTGAAAAGGGGTGAAATGTGTTTTCGAAGAAACGTCGATAGAGCTCGAACCCGTCGACCTATCATCGTGAATTTTACTTTACTTGGACACACGTAAAAATGCATATTAGCCAATTTACGGTTTTTTCGAAATTCAGTATTTAAGGGGATGAAAATACCCTAAATATGTTCCTGATGAACTATCGATATCTATTGAATCCTTCGGGATAGAGAGATTTCAATATGTTGTTTACATAAATACCCAACAAGACGTTTCAGTATTTGTTGAAATTCGACCTCCTAGTAGTAAAAGGGACAATTTTTTTTATGAACCGTCTATATCACTGAAACATAATTGACTATCGTCGTGATTTTTACTTCATATGGTTACGCATACAAATGTACATGACAGGACTCCAAGACGTTTCGAAATTTTTTAATTAAGGGTTTCAGAATACGTGAAAAGTATTTTCGATTATTCCTCCATATCTATTGAACCAATCAAGATATTGAAGTGCTCTTTGCTTTAGATTGATGCTTTCATTAATTTCCCAAACACCATTTAAATATATTTTCCGAATGCGGGTCCAAAGAGGTTAAAAAACGGGTAGAATATGATTTCGATTCACAATAGATATATACCGGTTCCATTGATTTTATATAGCGACGTGACTTTGTTTAAAATTGATGCTTACTTTAATGCCTGAAAAGCAATTTCAGGAATTTTCGGAATTCCACACCTAAGGAGGTGAAACGGGGTGAAAAGTGATGAAATATGTTTTTAATTAATCGTCGATATATATTGAACCCAACGAGCTATTTTCGTGTTTTTCAGTCCAAGAGACGCCAGTTAAAGAGTCTACAATAATACAAAAGGGTATTTCGAAGTTCAGTCTCTTAGGAGGTGAAAAGACCTGGAATGTATTTTAGATAAATATTCGATATACAGGATGAGTCGGGAGGAAAGGTACATGATTTGAGGGGCGATAGTACTGGTGATTCTGAACAAAATGTTTTTAATAAACATATGCCCTTTTCCTAACCGTTTCAAAGAAACTGAATGAAAACAACAAGGAACGGGACAAGTGCAGGTGACGGTAAATCACTCTACTGTTATCTCGTGTTGTGTGTAATTTTGTACATTTCCACACGGTGGCGCTCTAATCATGGTGCAGTTGCTAACCTCAGTCTCAGTCCTACAGTGCTTGCCCTAGTATTGGGAACTACAGTGTTGTTACGTGTACAGTGAATACAGTTCAGTGTAGTAAAAAATGCCACAGGTCTTCATACATGCAGAGTATGCTGACATGATGTTTGTCTGCGGTTTCTCCGATGGGAATTCCAGAGCCGCTGTTCGTGAGTACGAACGATGATTTCCTAATCGCAGAGTTCCATATAGTAGGGTGTTTGCAGGATTGCGTGACCGTGGTACGTTTCCCAGCGTAAATGCTGTATCCGAACGTCCCGTACAATAAGCTCTTAATGAAGTTGAGAACATTCTTCAGGTACTAGAACGCAACCCAACAACTAGCTCGAGACGAGTTGCTGCTCAACTTCATATTCCACAAGCAAGAGTGATACGCACAGTACACGAGCAGGGTTTGTATCCATGTCATCGGCAGAGTGTACAACATCTGCATGAAGGAGATGATGTCCACCAGCAAGAATTATGTCAGTGTATCATTGCCAATTATCGAATAATTCCACGTATTCTGTTCACAGATGAGCCAACATTTACCCGCAACGTTATCAACAACACACGCAACTCTCACGTATGGGCAGACGAAAAGCTACACCCTACAGAAGAAAGGAATTTTCAACGACGTTTCTCAGTTAACGTGTGGTGTGGTATTATTGATTACCAATTTATCGGTCCAGTAGTTTTAGATAATCGTCTTAATGGATTACGGTATCTTGATTTTCTTCAAAACGTGTTACCAGAATACTTGGATGATATCCCTTTGGCAACAAGAGCTCGTATGTACTGTACTTTCAGCAAGACGGAGCTTCTGCACATTCTGTACGGCCAGTACCTCAACGAAACGTATCCTGGGCGTTGGATCGGTCGCCATGGAGTCATTGCTTGGCCAACGAGGTCACCTGATCTTACCCTATTGGTTTACTGTGTGTGGGGTCGGCTTAAATGCGAAGTCTACACGCGCAGGGTGGAGACAAGAGAGGAACTTCTCACTCGCATTTTCCATGATTGTGCTCAAGTAAAGCAACGTACTAATGAGCTAAGATCAGCAACACAGCAGCTGTCTATCAGAGCAGCAAAATGCATTGAAGTTGGTGGTGGAGTGTTTGAAAATGTTTTGTGAGGAAATGTACACAATTAAACAAAACATACGATAACAGTGTCGTGATTTACCGTCACCTGCACATTTTCCCTTCCTTGTTGTTTTCATTAGGTTTCTCTGAAACGGTTAAGAAATGGGCATATGTTTATTTGAAACATTTTGTTCAGAATCACCAGTACTATCACCCCTCAAAGCATGTACCTTTCCTCCCGACTCATCCTGTATATCGATCCCATCGAAATATTAATTTCATTTTTGCCTCAGGATGAAAATTAACGTAAATGACAGTAAAAAAAGTGTTAAGATTTTTCAAAATTCGAACTCTTAGCACTGTACAGTAGTGATATGTGATTTTTAGTGAATAATCGATTTTTCTTTCACTGAATGAGTAATCGTCGTGATTTTCACTTCATTTGGATACTTGAACAATTATTGAAGGGCGTTGGATCCGTGAAATTTAATTTTTTGTATATTTGTGCCAAACTCTGTTCAACTTTTGCACATAGGAAAACACGTAATTTCCCCCAAATAATAAAAATTAGGCCTCATAGTTTTCGCATAATCACTCATCAAAGTCACAAAATGACCGTTGCGTTGTAGCCAAAATGAAAAAAGCAATTAAATAATGAATTCAAAATTACAAGAAATGAAAGTCAGTGTATCAATGCATTCATTTTATGATATGTTTGACAAAAGTTAGTTTCGAAAATTTTAGTGGTAGCCAAAAAGTCAGTTATGCAAAAATATACTTATTTTCATTATTTTTTTTAAATACAAAAGTGTATCGCTTTGTGTTTACAAAAGTGTCTTGAAGTATCTCACATCATTAAGTATCAATATGAATTATCGTGTTTCTGCAAGTTAATTATTTGTTATTATTTTGGCTTCACCGTAACTGCCCTTTTATGACTTTGATAGGTGATTCTGCTAAAAATATGGGGCCTAATTTATTTTTATTTGAGGAAATGACATGTTATCTGATGTGTAAAATTTGAACCGTGTTTGGCACAAGAATAAAATTTTGAATTTTTACGGGTACAACGTCCTTAAGGTGTGAAATTAAGATTTTCCGAAATGTGACACCTGAAGGGGTAAAAAAGACATATACATTTGTTTTCTATCAGCCGATTATCCTTATCTAACCAGTAGATATGTTGAGGTAGTATTCGCGTCAGAATGAGGCTTACGTAAATACCTAAACTAAAGAAATGAAGATTTTTAAATTTTTTAGATAACTTAATTAAATAGAAAACTTTGTGAACTTTCAAGGCAGACGATCCGAAGAGCAAGTACGACCAGCGAGAAATTAATAACACAGTAATATCTTTCTACAGCTCTATTGAGACGCGGTTTGTACAGTCTCTATGAGCCCAGGCAATTAATATTTCAATTTATAAGTTAGTTAGTTTTCTTCGATAATTTCAACATTATGTGGCGCAGTAGTTTGTAGTTACGATTTATTGCTCGGGAGGTTCTGGGCTAACATTCTTTTTAATGGCTGTGCAAACATGCAAGTCTGACACAAAACAAAACTGCAAGGCAGATTAAATTAGTGTTATTTGGATGAAGTCGTTAAAATGTGATAACAATGGTTTATGCAGTCCGCTATCTACTGAAGTTCCTCGACAGCATCAGCCCGCATACACAGTCTCACTAACCTCAAGGATAGGACAGCAAATGCGATTATATTTCAACGAAGCATTATGCTGCCAAAACTCCTTAATGTCGCTTGACTTCAAGTGAAGGTTTTGAAAAACCAATTTGTTACTGAGGGCACCATCACCAATGACTGTGCTCGAGGAAAATCAATCTAAAACGTAAATTACGTATTTCATTCGATTATCCTCTTACATTTAACAGTCTACAATTACTACAAAATTTCAATTTTGCTGTGACTATAAATAAGGCCCAGGCGAGGTCGCTGTTAGTGGCAACGATAAACTTAAGACCGTTTTTCGCGTTGACAGCTATAACTACTTATCCTGCTGTGGAGTTAGCTCAACTAGCAGATTTGTCATTCTAACACTTGATTGACTGTAACTATACCTATCTAATGTACAAAGAGGTACCTGCTCTGAGTAACACACGTGAGCAAATCCGTGAGTGTAGTGCTTGTAAATTCATAGAAGAGAACACTGACTGAATAACTGACTGACATATCAAACTGCAGCCCAAACCACTGGACATAGAATCGTGAAATTTTCGTGTGTTTTCCCCTCAGGTCGTAGGCGAGCACTAAGAAGGGATTTTTCGAAATTCGACCTCTAAGGGGATGAAAAACGGGGAACTTTGTTTCCGAAGAGATGTAGATAGATCTAGAACCCGACGACCTATCATCGTGATTTTTACTTTAACAGGACGCACATAAAAATACATATTAACGAATTTTTTGGAATTTCAACATTTAAGGGGGTGAAAAGTCCTTTAAGTGTGTTTCCGATTAACTATCGATATCAATTGAATCTTTCGGGTTAGAGAGTTGGTTTTCACTTCAAAAGGTTGCTTACGTAAATACCCAAAAAGTAATTTTAGTATGTATTTTTGAAATTCGACCCCACAGCAGTAAAGTAATATGTGTTTTTTATGAATCGTCTATATCAATGAAACACAATTGACTATCGTCGTGATTTTCACTTCAGTTAGTTACGTATACAAATGTCTATGGCAGGACTCCAACACGTTTCGGAATTCTTTAATGAAGGGGGTAAAAATATGTGAAATACTCTTCATAAGTGCAAAACATTCCTTGGTTGTTTAAAGTTCAATTTGAACATTAATTACAGAAATATGTAAAACGTTACTGCTGTAAATATTTACGGTACATCCTTCTGTTAAAATCTGTGCAAACCAATTTCCGTATGGTTTTCCCAGTACCAACTAAAAGTGAGAAATTTCTTCACTAAACGCAAATTAAATGCCCGGTCTTAGTTCTAAAGTTCTCGTAAAATTTGCAAGTTAAAGCAACTTAGTTCAGTTGCACGACGAAATATTATATACTTTCATTTATCATATTTTTACTATAAGCCTTCGCTATGCCTTGTTTTTTCTTTTTTCTTCTGTGGAAATTTTAATGATTTTACTAAGGTACACATACATGCATAAACGTGTCATAAAATGCTTCTCTTCCTTTCAAAATACGCAAAAAACTTTTAAGTGAGCAACGTACAACATAGCAAAAATTAGTAATTTCCGAGTTTCAGAAATAAACTACAAAAAACAGTATAAACTGTACTAAACAAACACGCAATATACATACAATGATTGAAAGAAGTATGTTCGAGTCGAGATAGCTGTAATGAAAAAAGAAAAAAAAAAACCAAAGAACAAATTATGTGTTCTGACAGACTACATACACAAAAATAGATCAAGGACATGACAAATTGTATTTTGTGGTTTTTTATTTCAACTATAATATAATTTGTGACGTCTTTCTTCTACAGGCTAAATTTCTTTCCGAGAATGTATGAACATTTGTTTCTTGACTACAGCTAATACGAGCCTTTTTTTCGTATTGTTGAGGAATTTTCTGTTACTCGGCAACATTCGTGAACAATGACACGTGTCCATAAAATTAGTTCTGTTTACAACGCACACACGTTTCAAGAATCTTTCAGAGATCACACGTACCCAAGTAGTCACGTGGTGCTGTCATACAAAAATTGTAGAAAAACAACTTTTGTAGAGGTTGGTGTGATAGTTACAATGGTCATTGTCCGTACAAGAAATCATTATTGAATTCGTTTACATGACGTTTTTTCAGTGAAGTTGTCATCATTATTATTTGCAGAACGATAACAACACATATTTTTACAGGGGAGCACAAAAGAGCGCCATGGCTGGAATCACGGTACTCCGAAAGAATCATTCCGTAAAAACCCTACAAGCATTATTTTATTCTTATATTACTGAAACCACCCATTGTGCCAGGGATAGCGCCAAATCTTCTCTTATTACTAAAAATTTCCTAACCAAAAGTACGTTTTGACAAAATAAATTAACCGACAAGACTAACAAATTTATATGTAATTTTGTTTAACTTTTGTAAAAATTACTAGTATTGCAACCCTAGCAAGTCACCATTTCCTTTCCTTCGTTAGAATTGCCACTACTACACTATCATATACTTTCTCTTATTTTATATGATAGGGAAGACCCGAGCTCGACTACCAGTCCAGGCATCCTGAAGTCGGTATAAATGGCTTTCGGAAATTCGTACATCCGAGAAGTAATTGAAACCTAGGCCACTCGTGATTTAACAGAAAGCATGCTAAGCGTTTAGGAAATAATCACAACAATTTTACCTACCCCTCGTCATTTATATAACATAAAATGTTGATATCAGTCAACGTTAACATAGCTTTGAGAGCTATTTTATCAGTAAGTGACCTCAGATTATAAAACGTGACTACAATCACTGCGAGATAATCACAAGTAGCAAGATGGTTCCATGGGCGCTCTTCGTCTTCACCATAGCCTCAGCTTCGTTGACCGAAGCCGTGGAGGTAAAAAAATAAAGATGTTTCAAATTTAATTTTCCAGTATGTGACAATTATGTAGAAACAGTCTCGTTTACGTGAAACATTATTCTTTTGTACTTCAGTAATTCTCCTTCTGAATACAAGGATTTATTCATTTACGCAGAATAATACGCGTCACATAAGCTAGTCTTGAAACGATAACTGGAATTCTGTAAATATAAGATACATTTAAATAACAATAAATTTTAAGTGAAGAAACTGAAAGTATAGTAATTTTTTGTTTTGAAATTCAACTCATATTTATTTGTCTTATTTTTGTTTTATTTACAATAGTTTTTTCTCCAAATTAAATAAATTCTATTGTTTCCAATCAAGTTTGAGTTTTAGAACATGTTTTACTTCTATGTATACGTGGCTGAAATTTGTACTTTTCTATGCAACATGATTATTTCTGTGGTTGACCGCGGGATGTATTTTGTATGCGTATCGTTGAATTCGGGAGTGATCATATGGCTGCGACTCTTTCTGGCACAGACGGGGCACCTCGTAACTACTCTACGGTTATTCTTTATACACACTATATATTTAATCTCCCACATTTTCTCCTATTGCAACAAGAAAATTTGCAAACTATTCATATCGTTTTCCAGTTTTATCACTTTTATGCCACCAAAGCGCTAGCGTGAAACGACTTAAGTCAACTTAATACCTTACCACATAAAAAATGAAAATTCTTACTCCAGAGTGTCATTAATTAGGTTATTACTACACACGCCTCTTAACTTATAATAATTACTATATTTAATAATACAGCTATTGCAAATACCGTAAGTCCAAAGAGTTAATATAGAGCAACTGCAACAGTATTAGTTTTTGAATAACGCAGAATTCGATTCTCTCTCTCTCTGTCTCTCTCTCTATATATATATATAAAAGTAAGTAGGCACACATTTATTTCATATTTACGTGCCCTCGAACAGCACAGGTCATGGCAGAGGTACACAAGAGAAGCGGAGTTGACAACCAGCGAATTCCTGGAGTGATTTGGGAAAACACCGGAAAACCACACTAAAAAGTATAGTTGTAGGTACCATACTTGTGTTAAAATATGGACAACAAAACAGTTTGGTCGTCGATACTATGTGAACTATTCTTTCAACAATCTGTTTTGTAGAAGTAACTAAGGACCTTGTTGCTTTTACACACCAGCTGGTAACTTCTACGGAACAGATTGTTGAAGGAACTGTCGAGATGGTACCGAAAAATAAACTGGTTTGTTGTCTTAATTTTAAAAGAAGTTTGGTAACTTATATACTACTTTTTTCTCAGTGCAAAATCAGGATGGCCGGAGCCAAGGATCGGACCCGGTTCATGCCAAATGCGAGGCAAAGCGCTCGGTCGAAGTATGAGCCAAAATATGTCATTGTAGCTTGCGCAAGTACAAACAACGTGTTTAATACTTTACACCAATGTTAATGAGTTCCGTTAGGGTAACAATATGTTGAAAAGCGGTCTATTTCATAACAATTATACACAAACTAGTATTTTATAAAGGCAACTGATTCTGAAGCAATTTTGGCTATAGACTGCCACGCTGACTTTAAAAAACCTGTTAATTGAGTCTTATTAATATTATTTACCGAATAAAAACCTGTAGATGCCGAAATGCATATTAATAAACTTTTTTTTTTGGCATGGGAGAGGGTGTTACTGTCCTTAAGGCACCCGCCTGCTTGCCTTGTAGCCAGCGTTGCAGCGTACTAGCAGAACGCTTTTATCTAAGAAACTACTAAACGCATTTCTAATGTGCGCATTTACGAAAAGAACAAACACTTCAAACGACATCGGAATAGTAGTTTCAAAACGTCACGTTAATTAGATAGACCATTTCAGAGCACCTCAAAATGGCTAAAAACGGCTTTTTCAATCTACTATATCTAAACAACTACTGACGGAATTCGTGTGAAGCTACAATACAGAGGTGTATTGGACTTAACTTAAAATTTTCCAGCAATAAAATATGGGGTCACCACTGAAAGTGTCAGACAGGCGAGTTTTCTACGATATCACTGCACGTCGTTTCAGTGTCTTGCGATAGAGGCGATACCGCGCTACAGGAGCTGGTCAATATCGCCCTTGACATCATACCTCACTCACTGCCACAAACACACGGCCACCAGGCGGACGCCTTAAACAACGAGGTCTTAAGAGCCGACGAGGGTCAAGTGAGATGAAAAGACAACACAACATCGATGTCCGATCAGGGATTCAAACCCATGACCTATCGCACCGCAGATTGGTGCCCAACCACGGAGGCTGTTTTTTTATTTTGGTAGTAAATCAAAATATGTTCTGGTCACAGAATAAATATTGCTAACAGAAAATACATGGGGAAGCTTTTCCATTGTTGCTATGTACTAGCTCTCGGGGCGTAAAGGAATTTAAACAATATAACGTAGATTCGAATAATTGGTTTGTTTAACCACTTGATGTGCTTAAGACAATATTTACTGTTGAGTTAGGCCCTCGCTTAGTGTAAAATAACGCAGGAAAGAATGACTAACTCTTTTATAACAAAATGTCATGAAGCAGAAAGCTAACAAAGCCTGCAAATCACTATAATGACAGCAGCCGTAAAATCAGTAGAATCTTTACCCTCTACTTTTTATCAAATTCCTTTTCTTCTAACTTCAACGTTATTTTATAGACAACTGAAATATGTCGAATGGCTATATTAACATTTTATTGCATGTAGGTTGTTTTGAACCTACTTTGCAAACGAAATACAGGCTTTAGAGATCATTTTTGTGTCTGTATGGGCTGTGTGAGTCTTAATGTGTATTGGTGTGTGCTTGTTTGGTGTGCGTATTTGTGGTATGTGTGTTGGTAAGCCATGACATGTGTCACTATGTTGTCCTGTGTCTGTGTACGTTTGTGTATCTACGTGTGTAGCTAAACTCTTAAAAACCTGTGGAAATATTTCGTTCAAACTCAGAAAACGTATCTATCTGCTCTGTCTTGTATCAAAATTTTTTAAACCATATCAAATGCTTAATATTTTAATATGGCAGCAATTTTAAATGTTTTGCGCAATATTATATTTCCGGAAGTTATATTTATTGAAATCAAATTCTATATCTTGAGAGTTGAATATAGGTAAGAAATTTTGAAACATAAAGCCACATGAAGGAATAAAGATTTAGTTTCATGAGTAGGAAACTATAAAATCTACTTAAACTAAATTTTAAATATTTATTGAAATCTATCGTCCTACATTATTTTCCAAAATATAAATTCGCCATTTAGACTGATAGGTAAAAATTGATCAAACCAATTTATACGTGATATTTTCGAAATTATTAACCGATTGAAACAGAATTTTTTCGTGTTTTGACAGACATTAAACCTTATATTAATTGAGACTTTATAGTTGTATTTTTTGTTATTTTGGAAGCCAAAGCAAAATAAAGAGTTTTTTAAAAAATATTTTGGATATATATATATATATATATATATATATATATGTGTGTGTGTGTGTGTGTGTGTGTGTGTTGACAAATCTGCATATATGTTTGGAATACTTAGGAATGGTATCTGGTCTTATGTACTCTGTTTTGGAAAAATAAAGATAACTATTATGGATTTTTAAGGCAAATATGAAGAGCTCTAAAATCGACTCGTATAATATTTTATATATTTGATGGTTCATTACTAAATTTTGAGTATGGAAGGTAGAGTTATCGTACATCATCCATTTAGAAAGGTTACACCATATCATAAAGCAGAGCTTTTACTAAACACGGATGTATTTTACATCAAGTTATGTATGTTGACAGTTAATGATACAAGAAAAATGCTTAAAATACTTAGATAGGCATTAAACCATATATATATATATATATATATATATATATATATATATATATATATATATATATATATGTATATATATATCACTTTAGAGGAGAAAGCTACATGAATGAGGACAATTTAAAAATTTCTTGTCTCGTAAACTACTTAAACGATTTTTAACAAATTTGGCACATAAGGTAATACTTTAAGACGTCGTTCCAACAAATATGACTTCAGCGTCACAGTCAAATATTTCAAACATTCAAATACATACATATAAATACAAAGAGTGTTCGCGACGGACTTGGCAGCGAGGGACGAGACGGGACCAGCAGATTGAGGAGATGCTACGGAGGGGGTGAACGACGGTGACACTCTTCGAGGAAGTGTGAGTTAGGGTTAGAGTGGACGAACAGGTTGAACTGTAGCTATGCATTGTCAGACATTTTCTAGATAAAAACATAATATGATTTGAGAGAGAGACGTTATTAACTATACACTAGAGTAGTATATCAGTCTTTTAGGGAGATTACTTGTATATAATATCTGTAAGTGTTTATTTAAAAAGTGTGAGTCGCGAGTGTTATATACTTTATATGTGGTGTTTATATAGATTGTAATTCAATTTAAAACTTAAATTTTTGCATTTAATTAGCCAAGCCCTCCATCTCCAACGAACCAGGCTGCCTCCAGGGCAGCAAAGTTGGTACATTAACACAATTAAATAAAATATTTTGGCCTTTAAGTTGTATAACGTAACTCACTGAAACAAAACAGAATTTACACGATATCTATGGAACTACTGCTTTGATTTCCGCCCTGTAATGATACCGAAGAAAATAATTGTATAATTTTTAAAGTTGTTATTAAATTTGAGTTCCGTATAAATAACATTAGTTTAACAAAGCCTTAAATGATTACCATCCAGGAGAAAAGTCAGCAACGTCATGATCCATCTACACTCTTTAGAAATTTCGACCACGAAGGTTTTGTCTGAGCGAAGATACTGAACTGTGTTTGTTTAACCTACAGGTGTATTCTTCAGCGGCAGCACCGACTGTGAAGTTGACCCAGGGGACTCTGCAAGGAGCAGAAGGGAAGTCTGCAGATGGCACTGTTTTTTATAAGTTCCTGGGTATCCCTTACGCCAAACCACCTGTCGGTAACCTTCGCTTTGCGGTGAGTTCATGAACAACTCTGCTCTAAATATATGCTCATCAACTAAACAACATAAGCAGTCAACATACATACTATGCTGTCTCTCTTTAATGACAAGGAAATTGTACAGAAAATTATTTCGCTGGCATGGCCAAAGTTAGTATTTCTAATGTGGCTTGACAAGCATTCAGTTTCTCAGATTTATTATGTATAAACTATAGCAAAACAAAATATTGTCCTATCAGCTTTCCATAAATTCTAAGTTCATAAATATCAATATATTTTCCAAATATATTCACGAATAATCTGACTTTGCATAATATTAGGAGAAAAGGTGTGAAAAGAACGGTTATACTTGGATCGTATGATCTGCATAGCTATAAAGTATTCTTAAATAATTGTAGAGATCACTTGAAAATCTCAAGTGACTCAAAACTATTTTTTTCTTTCATAAAAAGTTTTTAGACTGTAGGGATTAAACATGGTACTAACATGTAGATATTCACTCAAGCTAACCGATCCACCATAAAAGTATTTGCACTTGACAGCACAGTAAACTTGCTCAAAATAAATATTATTTCATACTTCACCGATTGAGGAGCGCATATGACTAATTCAGCAGAATAAATTTTTAAACTTACACTATAAAATATAAAGTGACATAGTATTATATATTAATATATTTCCTCTAATATAATTGTCATGTATGCAACGTGGTTTTAACATTTTTCGGTCTTTCATTAATGGTCTAACTTTATTATTCCTAACTTGCAGCATCCGGCAGACGTTGTCCTAGCAATGCTGGGCAAGACACTATGAATCTTGTTACAGGCCTACATATAACGTAATGGTTGTCATGCAAATATTATCCGTGTCATATTATCTATGTTTACAAATCTTCATGACGATTGGTTGAACGGCATAGAAGTGGATGTGCTGCAGTGCCATCTAGTGGCGAGTTGGCGTGTTCAGAGTACAAAGGATATTATAAAAATGTACTCCATTAAAAAATGCACATACATATGACATGTCAAGTATCATGGTGTCGGAGCATATTGATCTGGTAAATACATACATACACGCACATATAACAGGTGCATATAACCTGAAAGTAAACATGTTAACAGTGACGGATTTATACAATTTTATCAACATATTTATCCCTTGCTCACTTAGCAAATTATAGACCGTGTCGTGAATAACGTTTTGTAAATCGAATTATGCAGTTCTTAAGAAAGTACAAGGTTATGATATTTGCACTTTATAAAATTAGCGGATTGACTTTTTTGTTATTAGGAAATTTCAGTTTTTCTGCGAGGATGATATGTCTTCTCAATCTTAAATACATACTCTTGGAAGAACAAGAATGAACGGCAGCTGTATGAAAATATTCCTGTATCATAATTTTCTTGATTTTCTCGAAAAGTGTTCCAAATGTAATTTTATTCCTTGCAGTTTAGAAAGTTCTAAGGGTGGCGTTGTTAATTTATTTAATTCAGACGCTTCAGTCACTAATAAAATGTCAATTTATAATTATATTGAACATTTATATATCATACTGCATGAAACAAAGTGTGCAAAACTATTGTAATACTTGAGTTGACAACAAAACATAAATAATAACTAACAAGGTGAATGTGAACTACCCCGACAAACTTTGGCAGGTTATTCCTTACAATAATATACGGAGAAAAAGCAAGCACCACGTTTTTACACACGTATATATAAAGGATGAAGAAAGACTTTAAGACGAGGCAGTGAATATGTGACTAGTAAACGTAACTTACGTTGAAGATTTTACACCTCATAAACAGAAGACGTTAATTTTAATTAGCACAAAAGTTTTAACACGAAGTCATTAGCAGTTTGTTGAAATGGCTGATGATGCATTGTGTTAAAATAAATAAAAAAAATGTTAGCTTTGTTTGAGCATCATCAGGTAAACAGTTTCCGAAAATTCTTTGCGTAACATAAAAAAAAGAAGGAAAGTGGCTTGCTGGGTGGTTATCGAGTAGAACCAGGATCAGTAAAGCGCACTGAAACATGTGATTATTTTTGGAAATTTGTTCTAATTAATTTTAAGGAATAGAGGTATTTATATTTTTTACCATAAATTGCTGGTAGAAATAATCTGACAAAGTGTGTATATCGAATTCTCATCCATCCTCCAGATTAATACACGCTGAAACTATGTTGAAGTCGCTAACATATATGTGCATAAGATAAACAAAGAATTATCTGTTTGATTATGTTCATCTCTTCAACCGAAGAAGCGAACACGTGTGACAACTAGGCCAACGTGTCAGGGCACTTAACTTGTTGATTAATGTCGATATAAGCAAGCTTGGTGTTTATTTCATTTTGTTCACAAAACAGTGTTCCTAATTACGGAAGTTTCCACTCAGTTTTATATTAGTATCTATCTTTTGAGTTCTGAAAGGATCCTTGTGACAGGGGGCTATGTTAAACGTATGCCTGTCGCGAGGTGGCTAGCTATAACTACTTCGTCCTGAAGATAAGTTTAACTGATTTAATTTTTACTGTTAACGGAACAATCTTTTATGTTATATTATGTTACATTATGTTGTATTATGTATAATTTCTTATGTTTCTTCAATTTACTATAAAACGCACAAAAAGTAAAATATTTTTAATTTGCTAACTAGATTAGTATCAGAGTCATATATGAGGTAAATATAGTGATAGAAAATACTCATATTTTATTAAGAAAGTGACCTACTTCGTAACATATAACAGGGTGTCTACTGGATAGTGAGACAATTTAGTTACTTTGTCTTGAAAAATGGTTCAAACAGAATAAAAACTTATATTACAATCTTTAGGGCGTGATCCTTTACCACAAATTATATACAGTTTCACAATTAAATTTTTGTCTACTGCAATTCGTAAGACAGAAATTTACACTTAAAATTTAATATTAAATGGTACATTTACACAATATTGGAAACGACGAGGAATTAAATTTCAATTCTGTGCACTATGTTTAGTGTTATTGAGATCTTCAACTCATCAAGAACCCGCTATTTAGAACACTCCCCTTCATGAAACAACACTCTCTCATTGAGTGGAACTTCTGTGGCAAACATTTCATTTTCATTTTCTGAGCAATACATGCCAAGAAACATAAAAGGTCATCTTTTGAAAATCGTTAGAATTCACCGTTTACAAGAAATAAATCTTTAAAAAATCAGATGCTGCAGTAGCATTGTTAGCACACGAATTTCTGTGGCAAATAAATTCACACATGAAACATACCAATAATGATGTATGATAGGCACGCCAGTGTATGGAGTTGCTTGAAAATAAGTTTGTTGAGGTTTACTTGGTTGAAATATGTGACATAGTTCTAAAGAACTGTAGCACAGGATGTGTTTTTCAAAGTTCAGAATGCATTTACAAGCATGCTGTGTGCAAAAATATTGCAGTTTTTTCCTACATACCAGGTAATATATTGTTAGCACAGAATCACTAGACCTCATGATACAGCAAATGGTACATTGTGGTGACTTATAAAAGCAAGACATTTTATAGGATGTACTGCTCAGAAAAGCAACATGAAATGTTCACAAAACTCAACGCCACAAAAGTTATAGTCAATAAGAGGGTGACCACTCCTGTAATTTTCACGAAGGAAATTTTAAGGAGCAGATTCTGGATTTGGACGAAGATCTCTATATCACTTATCATTTGTGCACAGAATTGAAAGTTAACTCGACGTTGTTTCCAAAAATTTATCAAAATACAATTTTAAACTTTATTTTTCAAGGGTGAATGTCTCCTTTACAAATTGTGTTATAGAAGAAAATTTCATAATGAAACTTGTCTATATCTAATGTTTGATAAGGAATCATCACCGAAAGTTTTTAACATAAGCTAAATAACAGCCTATATGTTGAGTTTCGTAGTAGTATGAAACATACTAATTCTGTGATCACTGATATATTTTTATTTGTCAATAACCTCGTTAACAAGTCTGTGCTGTAATGACTTAAAAACTATAGACAAATTCCATTTGCTGCACATATTGGTGTATATAGTCCATTCGTGATAAAATTAGCACTCTTGAATTAAAACTTTGTGTAACATTTCACACACGAATGCTCAGTTATTTGCTTCCAGTAAACTTAGTGGAGAATTAGGTAAGTAATTTTGTGTTGAAATGTCTTACTTACTAAGTGTACAGTGACGAAATTAGAGATACCTAAAGTGCTCACTACTTTACCGAGAATGGACTGTATTATTCAAAAAAGTTTACGCCCAACAAAAAACTATATTTCTTTATTTGTGTTTGTTATTATTGTTATTACTAAAGATCTGTAGATGCATAGCATAGTAATAATTTTAAAATTAAACGTAAGTATATTTTGTGAAGTTTATGTTGCGTTGAACTTAATCATAGAAGTTTTTTTTATAAATAATTGAAAGTGTAAAATTGTACATTTTTCAGTTTTAATATCTACAAGAAAATATTTCTAAACTTTTGTATGGTTTCCTCCAATGCGTCATTCTTTAATTGCGGCCAGTTTCTGTATTATGCCAACGCCAAATGTAGTAAAGATTGACAAATTTGAAATATAGTCTTTATAAATATTTGTCTGCTCAAAATCGGTAAATGTTTTACACAGATTTTTGGCAGGTTTCGAAAATATATTTTTTAAAAGATAAACTAGTGTGATCAGGCAAGATACTATAACGAGAGTAAACACAATTTTTTTAAAATTAATTTTTTATGTGGTGTCGAACATTCTTACTGCTACTGTAGGCTGTAAGTTTAACATTCAGGTTTCTCATAATATTTAAATTCATTATTTTGTGGTTTGTATAGGGCTCCAACATGTACCTATGTTAACTGTTTTCTGTAAATCTTTTCGCTTAAACACTTTTTGATAAAAAAATCTCTTTTTCAGCCAGCTATATAATTAGCATATTTTAGGAACAAGAAACTCTTAAATAACCCCACATTACACCTAGGAACCCCAAAATTTTCCGGGGGAGAACCCCCGTTCCCTCCGCTTTCTTTTCGCAATGGGTGTTCCTCAACTATTAAGTAAATTTCAGTCCTCCCCCAAAAATATGAGCGGGGAGTGTAAAGGTGAATGCTTTGCTTTGCTTGCTATAATGTTTGATGACATGGCGAGAGGTCAGAACTTGTTTTGTGCACGACCTATGCAATGAATCGTTCACGAATTGTGTGTTGGTATTCATTTGATTGACACAATATACATACATTCGGGTGTCATAACGGCTTTTTATTTAGTGGAACTGTGCGTGTTGAAAAAAAAAAAAGAATTAGTTTTATAGTGGCTGTATTTGCACCCAATTATTATTATTTTTTTGTGGTTACACTACTGTGCAATCTCTCTTTCTGATAGTTTGTGTGCCATTTCATTCTCAATCAGTTTAAGTAATGTTAAAATAGGATAATTATGCAGATAAGCACAAGCGCTAGTTAAATTCCTCCTATGGTAATTAAAAAAAAATATTGTCAGTAAAAATACGTTATTCTACTATGTAACATACACCCTAAATTATATTAATGACATGGTGTTACGGATGCCAAATTTCTTAATAAATATATTTAATTTTTTTCTCGATATCATTTCGGAATATAATTTAACTGACCAGTCAGGACAGGGTCTTTGTTAGAACAGCCTCATGCACTAAGGCTTATTTTAATAAGTGAAATATTTCTACATCACTAACATATCGTACAAAATGCTCAGACGTCACATACGCAAGGCTTCTGAGGAATTGATAAGAAAGTGAACTACTGTGCACATAATGCAAGTGTGATTGCAGGCACCTCAAGAGCCTACATCATGGTCTGGAGTGAGGCAGGCAACAAAGTATGGCAACACGTGCCTGCAGACATCTGCGACTGGAGGCTCCGAGGACTGTCTATACCTCAACGTGTACACTCCCCAGGTATGTGGCATATACTATACAGAGTAACCATTCCTCTAAAAGCTATTAATAAACCATTACTAACCAGTACCAGAATGAACACTGCCCATAGCCAGATAGGTAGTGCATTATGCATGCAGACATGTATATTGTTCCTAAGAGTACAAAATACCCCGTAACAGTACTGCTTGTAAGACGACAACGTTTATTACAGGGTAAAAAGAAAACTATGTATAAAAGGTGACAAGAGTGTTCTCGATACATGAAGCTGCCTAGTCTGTTGGCGACTTAGCATCGGTTACCCTAGTACACGAGAAATAAAGATTCGAAATAAAAACATTTTTGCACTGTACTGAATATAAAGAAAAAAGTTCTTGTATAAACATTTTACGTAAATTAACTGTGACGCAAGGCGTGCATAAATGACAGACACAAATAAAAATAAACGTAATGTAATTATGACAAACTTACATTCATTTATACAGCAATAATTAAGCCTGGGTTCAAGAGCTATAGTGCATTCATACAACACCAAAAACTGCAAAATATTGAGAATTGTTACAAAATATTAAGTGCAAAATTCCTGGAGAAAATATGTGAAACATTACACTATAATTTGCTAGCAACAGTACAGGGAGTGAGACAACCATTATTGACGTTGACTAATGAATATTCTAATGCAGTAACGTAAGTGATTATTTTTAAGTTTCTTTTAAAAGTTCTCAGTTTATTGTAAACCACTCTATACTCACAAATAATACAAAGTGTTTATGTTGCTATTGTTATGTGAATTGACATTATTCACTATTAAACAATAGAAATCGAGAACGAGAAGGGTTTTTGAGATAGTAAGGTGGCAATAGACATAGCACTTTAAACAAGTGTCATTTTACGAGCAACCTAAAAATTATTTTACAATGTAATCCGATGTTTATAACCCAAATATGTGATAGTACAAATTTTCAAATAACAAATAGACTATTTGTTAACAAAAACTGAACTCCCATTAAAAGTATGTGAACAAAATGTAAGATTGGTTGTAATGTCACTATTGCTGTAACCGGTAATAATTTGGGATTTTGGTCATCGTGAAGTTGATAAAAGTTTCGGTGAAATTTCTGGGATTTTCAACGATTGTGATTTATGTGTTTACACGATTCATCGCAGTTTAGTTTATATTTAATTAAATGTTGGATTCATTAGCGTTTATCTTATTTTTAATTCTCTCCCACAATTATTTTCTCTCGTGTGGCTAAACATGTATTCCTTATTTTATGAACGCAATTGTTTGTTGTTCTTTCAAAATATATACACCGCTCACTTCTCTGACGTAGCAAGGTTGTGTATAATCCCGCGATAAGCAAAATGAAAAATTTCATCAGACACATTTATAAGCTTTAACATTGTAGTTTCCCACAGCAAGTTCAGTAATCTCGGCCCACAGTTCTGAATCCACTAAAATCTCGACCAAACAAACCAAATGCACCATTTCCCAAAGCTTACATTGCGTTTAATTAAAATATGTTGATTCTACGTTATCAAATAAGCGTAAACGTGACGAATAAACCCTGGCATCATAAGAATGTTCTGTAACAGACTATAGTTTACTTCTTATTGTTCTAAAAATGTACGATAAAGTTTGTCCTATGAAAATTATTATTATCAATATTACTATTGTTGATGCTATCAATACAGTTGTATTCCATAAAAATGACATAGAGTGGTATTTTGCAGTTACCTCATAGTGCCGAAAAGGCGTCTCTGCTGCCTGTGATGGTGTTCATCCATGGTGGAGCCTTCGTCGCAGGTTCAGGAAACGTAGGGCCAGGACAACTCATCGACCATGGCATCGTCCTAGTGACCATCAACTACCGTCTCAATTTATTTGGTAAGCTCTTGAAAGGTGCGCCAGAAAATCTTCGTCCACACTTCTTACTCGTGCTGTAGCATAAGTTTATGAGGATAAGCTAATGGAAAACAAACAATATTGTAGAGCGATACTGAATAAAAGCCACAACTTTGTTTTCTGAAATGAGAGCTATTGTGTAAGGAATTTTGGCCATTGTTTATATACACTGGAAATGTGTCCGGCACATTTAATAAGAAGGCAACATTCAAGGTTACTTTACTTACAAGTGATGCGGTATAAATAACCGTCTGAAATCAAATAATAACAGGGTGGGGAAATTTTCAAGTGAACATTTCACATCAAAAACAGTCTGCTGACACGCATCCCTTTGTTAAATAATGACTTGGAGAATACAAAAAAAAAAAAAAACTGCATTAGAGGCAAAGCCAATTACTAATAAAATATTGTCTGCCAAATAATTTCTGCGTATTAATTTCGAATATTGCATCTTAATTAAATGTGTAATCACATCATAGGAGTAATTTTACCCTAAATCATTGGCAATTCAACCCCTTATATTCTGGACCAATAAAGACCTAATGTCTTTTGACACAAACTTCGATTATATTGTTATTATTGTTGAGGCTCACAAAGATCAGTAAATATCTCATAGAAATATTGAGAAAACGTATTTTTACTATGAACATCGAGGAACAAAACATTTCGTTACTGGTCTAACCATCATTAGACCTTCTCTTTTATGATGCCATTTAGTACCCTATTATTCTTTCCTAAATAATAACTATACAATCAACAATTATTCTTGCTATCTTATCATGCTGCAATAGTTTTGTAACTTTTTAGAAAAATTGTCCCTTTGCAATTTATTTTAGATTCACTGCCTATCATCTTTGATTGTTGGCCATCATCCTGCCACATTACCTTTGGTGTTTTACTAACGTATTCCCTCTAAGTGATGCAATACTACTATCCTAAATTCCCGAGATGATGTTTTGTTTCCTTTACGTTGTCATTCTTAGTACTGATAACCTTTTGCGACGGTCTGTTGACGAATATCTACTCTGTCCCTGAGTGATCCTCTTGGATATTAATACGTCCAGAAGACTCGCAAGAGTAACATTTATCTAGCTTATACGCTCGTCCGTCTGTTGTATATAATGAGTCATTTATAAATCAACCGTGTTCTTTGTATACTTCTCATGCGGCTTAGAGAGGTCTGTGACTGACAGAAGATGCTGCGTGTTGTGAAGTATTCGTACACTATTTTTTTTTTTTGCTATTTCTACAGCGGTTTTCAATACTTTTATTACAATCGATTCTGCACATCTATTTTTTGTAGTCATTACTTCTTTTTTATATTTTTTTCGGCCAAGCTGTTTTATGTAAACTCTAACTTAATTTTTGTGACTAGCCTCACAAAGTTTTGTCGGTCGAATTTAGACAAGTGGCACTCTGTAAAGCCATTAATTTTTAATTCATACTTCTGAAAATATGTAAACTTGAAAAAATTACTAGCTAAAGGGAGGTATTTGGTGAAAATTTTATGCTATTACGCTTCGTATGAGACCATAAATATTAATACATTTTTAAATTACCTTTTCAAGAATATGAAGTTTTATTGCTATTACAAATTATTAAAATTGCAAGCTATACACGAGAAAATGCTGGTGGTTAAGTTTAAGAGTACTAGGTAACTAGGCCTCTTACTCTGCCCCGAAGCCATTGCTCAGGCAGGGCATATACTAATTTCACTTACGCTGGCATAAAAAATCTATAGACCGTAAAAAATTCTAGAATTTATTTAAGTTTACTAACTTATTGTGACACAATTATTATTTCTATAATTTATACTGACATTACAGGTGCGATACTATCGTGCAAAGTTGAAACTCACCCACCATAAAAGGCTGTTCCTGTTGTCGAGCTGTAAACAACTTATAGTAATTTCATTATTTAACCCGTTCACGAACAAAGCGGGAAAAACATGTCCATTGAGAAATAGCGCAGGGCTAAACATGGTGTTTTCACGTATCTATTAAGGAGAGTGAAACTTCATTCCGTTACTTCGGGTACTGTAACTTCAGTCGCTCACAAGATTAGAGAAACATTTGGAAGACAAATGATTGAAATAATCTGTCATGCTACTGGGTGTATTAGATCGCTTGCCAGTAAGCTGTATCTAATCCTGCTACTCCAGACTAGATTAAGGAAAATGCAACCCGATTACTGTCGATCATAGCTTAAACTCCATAATTTTTATCGCTGAAGCTGAGCCGAAAATGTTTAATATCCCATGTAGAACAGGATGGAATGTAAATTTTTCAGTTACGACCGTAGAAAATATCAGTATTTAATTTACATTAAACAAATCTACCCATTGTGAATTATGCTTTAAGTAGTCTATTTCAACACGAAAAAAATTGCCTGGTTACTAAACAAATTCTTCATCAATCAAAACTACAAATAAAATATTCGCTCAAAACTCTATGTAAGATATTGTTACAAGTTGCGGGCTAAGTACGTTTTGGGATGGAGGTATTTGATAAAATAAAGAAAATAAAGCTAACCTAGTTTATTTACAAATGTATATACAAAAAAATCTATGTCTATAAAGATTTACCACAATAAATGTCAAATAGAAAAAATAACTACTATTCACATAAAGGGAAAAAAATACATCTACATAAGTTCTATGTATATGGAAAGGTTACTAGTCACTCACAATGGTGGACCCAAAGAAATAATACCGAAGAATCTTTCTGGCCTAGAATCACCTTCTTCCTACTACTTGCTGTGGTCCCACTCGCTGGACGCCCTTGAACAGTCATCACAATCCAATACTTGTCACTATCACTTGGGATCATACTAGGCACCTGCCAGCAAAACTCTCTCGCTCCTGCTGCAGCTCCCCCTTACATACCACACCCTCCTTCCACTCGAATTATCTTGGCGGGTCTCTGTTCTCCAACCTCCTGGAAAGATGTCGCTTCAAAGTCAAGCACCACCCCGAGAGATAAAGAGGGAATAGGATCATTCCAGATCATGATATTTTCCTTCGGTTACCCGATACTGGATGATCATGGAGTAATACAATCACTCAAGGAGGTCTTTTAGCTCCGCCACCACAGTATCGTGCTACACCGCCCAGCCAGACAGTCGCGGCTCGCAACAATATGCTATATTTTGTATGTAGTGTAACACGTAAATTTTAATGTACCGGAAATTTTTGAGTTCGAATTTGTCCAATATCAGTGTGAATGTTAGTGGCGTCATCAGGAATTCTACTGCTTACAGGGTTCATGAGCATTGAAGGAACGGACGCGCCAGGCAACGCTGGGCTCAAGGATCAGGTCGCAGCTCTGCGATGGGTAAAGAAGAACATTGAACACTTCGGCGGTAATCCCAACAGTGTTACAATATTCGGCGTTAGTGCTGGTGGTGCAAGTGTTCACTACCAGTTGCTATCTCCAATGTCTAAAGGTACGGATATCAAAGGGTTTTATTAAAATTTAGTAGCTTAAAGCACCACTTCATTTTCCTTAAATTATTTTTAATTACAGTGGCACTGGTTATTGTTGTGATCCCTGATATGTCATGTCCATAAGAAAGTGTAGGCTAAATCATTGTGATCAATAATTTTTTTACCGTAAATATAAGCAACAAATCGTTTCACAAAGTGTTTCTTAAATTTAAAATGCATAATTTATGTGGATTGCATGTTTCGTAAACGTTTATATGATATTGGACAAGTACATGTAAATGTAACCATCTTCTAAGTACAGGTTTACTCTTTAAAACATCAGAAACTTCAGCTCAATGCAATTTAATAGAAAAGAGTAAGCCTATGTATGAGCTTCACTACCTAATACATCATATGCTGATATAATTTTTAAGATAGCTTTACCAACTGTTTGCCATTGTTGGGCATTCCCAGAGACATTTTCATCAATAACCGTTGTCTATCATGATTTCCAAAACCTCCAAAAACAGATGCAGACTAAGTGATATAGAGGGAGACGAATGACTTGAAAAAGAGATAATCGACTTACTAAAATGTATCGTCAGTAATGATTATCAGAATGGTGTTTAATAAATTATTATTTTTGGCATTTCTTTGTGCTTACTTCTTAGATGATAATTTAATAATAATAATAATAATAATAATAATAATAATACACACACATATATATATCCTATACATATATATATATATATATATATATATATATATATATATATATATATCCTATACATACGCATAAAGAGAGAGAGCCAGAATATAGACCTACTGGACTAAACAAACAAATTTACATATTTCATACATAGAAAGGACATTTAACTCAGGGGGTGATTCCTCATGAAAAATTAAGAAAGCATATGTGATAATTTCTAGGCTAAAGTGATAATCAAAGCAAGTATGTGTCCTTTAAAATCGTTTCAAATAAAAGTACTTTTGTAAAATATCGAAAATGGCTTGGTCTTAAGTTTCGATTCTTTGAACACATTAATTGTTTTTGAGATCTTCAACCTAAAAATAAATCACTCTCCAAACAACTCCTACTTACTGAAGTTTTTTATTTGGACACAATTTACTGTTTTGCTGTCAGGAGCTGAAAATTTATGTTGTACACCGTAAACTTTAAAAAAGTTATTCACGTTTAAAGCGCCTACCATGCACACTTTAAATGGAAAATGCTCACAACTGTTTCTGCAACAGTAACACAATTTTTGTCATGAAGACAAATTGTGACGATTCCATGAATGAATTGGTTTGTGAATACGCCCGTCTCTCACCAACATGCATTTTGTGATGCAGTTCTTTAAAAGCATATTTCAAAATGCGTCCCAGTAAACCACTAGTATTTAGAGGTGACTAAATACATTCTAAAAAATGTAAAGTTTCCCATCATTTTACAAACATTTTGGTATTTGTTTTCGGATGAGAAAATTCGATGAATTCGAAACACAATCATTCAAGGACATTCTGAAAGTAGTGTATTGAGTTTTGAAGGAATGTGTTATTAAATCACGTTTAAACGACCATTTAGGTTTGCTTTAAAGATCTGAAATCTAACGGCATATACGTGTTAATATCGTTTTCCAAAATTAAAACAACTTTGCAACTATCATTTGCACATCTGTGGATCAACTGAATGAACCAATATCTTGTTGAAAGTGGCTAATCCTCGCAGTGTTTTTTTTTTTTTCAAGAAAAGTTGTTCACCACACATTTCAACATATCTGGGTATTGTAATGTTGGTCGCAGATCATTGTGTAGATATTTACAATGGCAACATGGGTTGAAACTGTTAAAGACTTAAAGATGAAGCAATACTTGAAAATTTTAATAGCTTCAATTTAAATCAAAATTTATGGTACTGGTTATTGTCGTATACAAATAAGGACAGTAGCTATGAAAAGGTATTTCCACGGTAATATTAACAGTTTCAAAACTCGAATCTCCGAAAATATTGAACTTATAATAACTGCTTTGTCCTTACTTGTAGCGAATTTAAATTTACATGTTGACTGATAAAACGTTTAAACTAAAACGTTTTACTCAATTAGGAGATATTATGGAAATGTTGCATAAGGTCGAACATAGTTATAGGAACATATGTCCGGAAATGCATAGCGTGCATTATTTACATTCATCATGCATGTAGAGTACGTTACAGTGCACGGTATACTGTGATGAGACCACCGTTAGACAAGGTGCTCGAAGGAGAATTCAGGTGCGTGCCCACGACGGAGAAGCGACTGACTCAAATGTGCCATATAGTGTCACAGGCAGAGATAGCTGTTCAGTGTCTGCACGTCAGGATAGCCTCCACATACACGACATATTTCAGGTGTCTCCACAAGTTGCCAATTGTCTAATGTTTATCAAGTATGTTTCCAATCACACTGTCAAAGACATTTTTATTTTTGAAGTGGGTGTACCTCATTTGGAATGCTTTCCGGTAATGTGCCAATATGGCATTTTTTGTTGTTTCTCAAGGATTTTTTCCTGCATTTTGTTCCCAATGAACAAAACTGGCCTGAATATAATCACAAAGTAAATATATATATTCACACAGATATGCAAACATGCATACATTAAAATAATATATTGTATTCAATTTGCACAGGCATAAGATTTATTCTATGTGTAGTGTTAATGATTTACGGTTGATATTAAAACTACACATATGCTTACATTGTGTAATATGATGAAGTAACCACAATATTAGGTAAATTACCGTTGAACATTCGGCTTTTATTACTACTGTACTACCACTAAACTACAGAGCGATAAAAGCAGCTATTCACAATGATGATAACTGCCTCTATTTCCTCATCAAAATAAGATTGCACACTGAGAATAAGGTGAACAGAAAAAATAGAAGATGTACATTGGGCAGGGACCAGTGTCTGACGGGAAATTGAGAAAAGAAACTAAATGAAACTACCATAATATGCTTAGACAATTCGATCGTAACTAGGACCATTGGCAACACGACCATCCAGACTTAGCAGCATGTGATCGGCAAGAACAGACGGAATTAATTCGCGGTTTGAAAACTGTTCATTTTTAAAACAACTCCTTCAGAAATACAAATTTGGTTTCTAGATTCAAAAATAAAGTTGTCTCGTTTGCTCAAATAAGGGTGTTCGTGGGCTAAATTAGGCACAGGAATAATGTTTGAAAGTTCATGGCGTTAATTACACCGTAGCCTCAAACTCTAGTTGTCTCTCAGAACGATCTGAAATTAAATATGTTTAACAAACCTGGACTCTACATCGGTTGGGAAAATAAGCTCTACATTACCGGAGTGTCGCAGAGTTCTTCGACAGTGGGCTCACAGGGCCAAACTCCAGCAAAATCGCTCAGGATAGTGATACCAACGTCCTTCCTCCCTTCTAGTATATTAGGCGTCGCAGATCCTCGACCAGGTCCCTCTCCTGCAACTGCGTCGTCCAACACGTCCTTCTCATCGACGGCTAGCTAAATCATTTTACTTTTTTCCTCTGCTCGAAAACCTACGTTATTAAATTAACAGCCGTCGTCAACCTCGTTAACCCCGAGATTCTTCTCCCAGATTAGTAATCCGGAGAGCGCACTGCGCCTATCGATATTCGCCTGCCCGAGCCAAACAGAAAACAAACTTACAGTTTTATACTAAGCATAAGACAGACATCTTAAAAAAATATTTTGCATTTCACATGGTGCATAGAGAAAATTACAAAAGTGTACATTATGCATGGGTTTGTCTGCGGCCAAAGACGAACTAAAATTAGAGTAAAGATAGGCTTTCAAATATTATAATTAATCTGTCACTGGTACAAAACTACATGTTACACAGGTCTGCAAATATGCGTATTTTGGTTGCAGGTCTTTTCCACAAGGCGATATCAGAGAGTGGTTGTGCCCTCAGCACATTTGCCTTCAACCGCAACAACCAGCCGAATGCATTCCAACTGAGTTCCTTGGTCGGAAAACCAGCAAAGACCACATCTCAACTCATCACCAACCTCCGGTCTGTATCCGCCACTGAGTTAATCAAGGCACTGCCAAATGTCAAGGCATCTAACAGACCTTTCTTACCTAGCATCGAGTTCTCGAGGTCAGGTGAGGTTCCGTTCTTGCAGCACACACCAGAGAGCCTTGTGGAAGGAGGACATTTCACTGATGTGCCATACATCATTGGAACTGCCAAGCGGGAAGTTGCTGCGTTCTACACTAATGCATCTCTGGCCGCAGAATCACTTTGGAAAAGCGTCAACAATAATTTCGAAGCTTACGTTGTACCGACCGATCTGGGACTCACACGCGGGTCGCAGAAGTCCAAGGAAGTGGCAGAAAAGGTGAAGCAGTTTTACTATGGCAACAACCCTATCTCCTACCAGACACGCGAGAAGTGGATTGGCTTGCAGACTGATCTCCAGTTCACAAACGGCGTAGTGAAGACTGTTCGAGCACAAGCCAAGTATTCGAAGACCCATACCTACAACTACTGGCTGACGTACGGTGCCGCGACCCACGGCATGGAGTGGGGATATGTGGTATACAATGGTAAGGTGCGTGGACAGACATCGAGGGACGCCAAGCTCGCCTGGTCTCTTGGGCAACTGTGGACCAATTTCGCCAAGACAGGAGTGCCAACCGCAGCAGGGGAGGTTACTTGGAAGCCAGTCAGCACCAGTAGCTATCCTTACCTAGACATTGATGTGCCCAACACTCTAAAGTTGGACGTGGAGAAGGAACAGATGAATTTTTGGTTTAACATTTACAAAACATATCGCAATGGCACTAGTGCATTGTAACAACAACTAAGATTCGCGAAAAATTGTATGTCTATACGAATAAAATATTTTGAAAAATAAATAATAAAAAAATCTTTCCTTGTATTGACAAATATACATTTTAGCATATACTTAGAGAGTTCTTGAATACGTAGGTAGGTTTAAGACTCCCAAAAATATTCGCTCGGTTTGTGTGGATCAGGGGCATTCTACCTTAAAATTAAAGAGAGGTAATAACTTGGTTTCCAGTTTTGAGTTTTGCATTTTTTTTTCAAGCCATACATGGACTTATATTTTAGATATGAACAGTATAAATACTCTCCAAACTTTTTAAATTCAAGTTTCATTATTCAACGCAACACTGTTATTTTTCATAGTCTTACGTGTGCCAATTAACTGTCTTATAAGTTTCAGTGAACCATTTACACAATATAAATCGATCTCAAAATGCACGGTGTTAATATAAACATGTCCACCAAAGCCTAAAATAATAAATGCTACAATATGAAATAAATGCTACCTCGAAAACAGCCAGTTATTCGTTTTCGCAATGATCTATTAAACTGTATTCTTATAAATGTGAAAATAATTTATGATAATCAAAATGTTATGCAACTTTGGAGAAAATAGTTACAGACGCATCAATATTTTAGAATAAAATCTACAGCCAAGCTAATTTAAGAGTATGTACGAGTGATATTTACAAGACCGTAGAATATTATGAACAAATCTTGTATTATGACAGTCGAATGTGAGAATATACACATTAGCGTTACTACAGACCGCTGAAATGAGGTATAAACGTTTGGAGTGTCGTAAACTAGCAGTGTAATGCTAAATTGTTTTCAGCTTAAGAGAAGTTCTGAAGGGGAAGACAGACGCGAGTGGAGTGCCTTGTGCATAGAGGCGATGAGGTGAACGAGTAAGAGTCGACTTATAGTAGGCCGCAGCTGATCGCGTTCATTGCAGTCCAATAGTATTTAAATTAGTTCTGTGACAATAAGCTGTGTTGTTATTGCATATGTTTAGAGTCCAAGGATTGAACTACAAACACCAGGATGTATTTTTCTCCTTTAACTTCAGAAGACTGAGAAGCACTGCTATATTTACGCATTTTCACCCTTTTTTCCTCTCTCTAATGTGATAGGATGGAACAAAAGTAAAAAGTGGTATCTACAGATAATATTTTCTTACATTTCCTGGAGCGAAACATTTTTCCCATAACATTTATTTACGGACCTGTGCGTATACGCGCAAGCATTGATTTTACACACCTGCTAGAGATTCCGTCAACAATTTTAAACATTGAGATATAATTATCACAACTAGAAATTTAGCTGCCTTGCCTCTCCTCCTCACAAACTGAGATTGGTGCAATCATAACTATACATTGAAACTAATTGAGGACTACTAAGTTTATAAATGAACATTTGATTTTACATGTGCATAAGATCAAATGCTCAATGTTCAAATCGAAACCAGTGCAATTAATTCAAACACAGCCACCTTACTCTTACCAAATATGCACACATATGCAGCGTAAACTGTTTGTCAAAGAGTTAAGTCTTTGTGTGAAAATTTTTACATTCAGTCTAATATATCGCTTAGAATTTGTAAAATAGTTCATTTCGCATGTATATTACTAACTAATTTTACAAACATTTAGAAAGTTATATATTCTGTATTTCATGTCATGAAATAAGGCATTACCACAGGTAACAAGATACATATAAAAGCATATAATTCTAAAGTTTATAACATACAAAGAAACGTAGTAAATTCTTCTGAATTCAATAACTTAAATTACAACTTTCTTAATTTTATCAAAACACACGTCGTCCAAAATTTAAAAAAAAAAAAGAAAAAAAAAACGCTTTAGGGGTATTCTTGTTTCTTGCAGAAGAGGAAGAATCAGCCTCCCATGTCTGAATGCAACATGAAATACAGCCAAATTACCAAAAAAATATAACAAATGTATACACGATAAAATAAATAAATTAATTAACTCGCTCAGAAGACTCGTTCGTTCACACAATAACAATTGAAAAAAGTATCTAGGGCTAAGTAATTTTCTGTTTGTTGATATTGGATATGCAATGTTTTCTTTTTGCCAAAAAAATTGTTTTATGACGAAGTATTGTTGTCCTTATATTGTTCCGGCTTTATGTTTACGAGTGATATGATTGATGAATAACCTATTTCATAGACATTTTCGAATAAAATTGCTATAGTACTTGAAATAGCCATCTTTTTAAAATTAAATCAACATAGAGCACTAAATTTTAATGCGTCTAATGCAAAACGTAAGATTTAAGTGGAGTTACTTTGACAATTGTTAAGTATCCAAACTGAACCACCCGCCAGGAATATGAACAGGTGTATAGTACAGTGTAATTAGACTATCATTTAGGTAAAAAAGAAAAAACCTTCACAGATGTGTTAGCTTGCATCTCCTAAACATCCTCGTAAACATTAAACGGCCGTGTTGGAATTTTGCCGTTATTTTAGAAAAATTACGCAGTATTCGAACTATTTTACAGTTTGAGTTTTACTTTCTTTCAGTATCTTTCCTTTGGAAGTGGCTTTCAAGTGGATTACACACATTTACATTCACGCAATTTCTATTCCGTTTACACGCAGTAAATTTTTGATTATTTTTTCAATGTCTTGTTTCCATACTTCAGCGATTAAAATAAAATTGTCTAAGAGTACGAGGAAAATGTCCCGAATAAAAGTTGTTGAATACAAAAAAACCCTATCAGGATCAACTAACCCATTACATATGTAATGTGTATTATCTTCACAGAGCAGCTTATTTGTAGGCCTGACATATAGGGTCGGTCAGTTATCAGGGTAGTGCAGGGCAAATGCTACACTATAGGTGAATTGGAAGAGAACACTTAAAAATCTGTTATTAATTTTAGATTTGTAATACTTTTATAATATTGACGCGTACATTACTTTGGAAGTAGAATTATATAGCCACATCAGTGGTTCACTGGGTGAAAGATAAAGCAGTTCACTGAGCGGAATGTGAAACAGCTCATTGGGTGGAATGTGAAGCAACCCAGGGGGTGTATTTTCTTCCTTTACTTCTGGTAAAGATCGTCACCTGTTACTGTCTTTCGAAAACGACAGCGATTAACCTAGTCGCTCTGACTGTCTTTATATTGTATTCTCTATATTAGTACCTACGACCAAGAGATGGCAGTACGCGTGTTGTATTAAATGTGTTCCTTTAGTCGGCAGTAAAAATTAATTAACACGTAGCTATAAATAACGAAACGTAATTCCTATTTCATAGAAAAATAAATTAATGTATTTCTGTCTCCTTCCACGCAACATTCTAATCGGATTTGTTCTCAAGCGAGGATGGTCGTAGAACACAACTTAAATATGTCAGCTATTTTCATTAACTTTCTTTCGTAATAACACCCTGGGACCCTATCTTTGTTTAAAGAAAGTCAAGAGACTTTTGGAAGACAGTCACGGCACAATATTTAGTTACAGAATATGAATTCTTGTCTCAAAGATAGTTACCCAATAACTGTCTTTGTACAAATATCGTATTAGGGACTGAAAAAGTTACATAATAGACCCCTGTGTATGTACTGATGACTTGGTATTTTGTGTTATTAATTCATTTTATACCACACAATGTTTGTCGCAACCACTTAAAAGATACTACGTTTGACAACTATATATCAAGGCAAAAAAAATTGCATTCCCATTATAGAGGGGAATGTCTCATTTTACTAAATAACTTTTGTGAAAATACACTGAAGTATAAAATAACGTCATCGCTCTTACTACTGAAATCTGTCATTACACTGACGCTGAGCGACAGGATAGTGTGTGTCTTCTTCCTCGTCGTGTATCCTCATGTTTACCTCCAACCATGTCAGGTTCTCATCTTCTACATCCCGATTGCTGCAGCCATGCCTAATACAATACGTGCACATAGTAGAGCATTTTAAAAAGCTTTTGAGATACTCGTAACTTCTTTCACAGTCATATGTGCAGTAACACAAAACATCGTGCAATAGACCTTCTGGAGCAGCATTCTTCAAACTTGGTTTGGTATGAAGGTAACTATCCACTATATTCTATCCCCACCAAAGTGGATCTATTTTAACAAAAGCAACCCCTGCACCTACGAAGTTAGAGCTCACGAACTACTGCGGGTATTGGAGGGAGTGCAGCCAAGTTTAATTGTGCATGTACAGGCTGCTTAGCGATTGTCTTCACGTACAGTTTGTGACATAAGCTGTCTAAGTTTCTATCTCCTTTTGACACATACAGTGAAAGCAATAAAGGCGTCACCAACATCAGTTATATCATCAGCTACAGCATCAGTTGATGGTAGCCAAAAGGCTTTTCAGTGCAAAATTTTTTAGAGAGCTGCTGTCTTGCCACAGTAGTAGTATGGTTATGGCGATTTCGGCACAGGAGCCTGAGTGAGGCGCCCGCCCGTGTAAGCACACCACGCCATGTTGTGATGTCATACCCCCGGCCGCCATGTTGGATGTCCTTGACCTTTAACCTGATCTTGACCTTTAAGTCAAGGTCAACAAGTGTCAAACTACCAAATGTTTTTCAAAATTTCAAAAATTAAAAAAAAAATCTAAACAATTTAAACAAATGAAAAAAAAATTCAAAAACGTCGTAAAATTAAAAAAAACACAGAAAATTTACGGAAAAATGTGTCTCCATCTTGTTTCTGGCCTACATAATATTTCCGACCACCATATTGGGGTTTCTTCCGAGTCTTCCGAATAATTTTCGATCTCGCATTCCATCCGAACCCTGTACATATTTAATAAATAAAATTTTACTAAACATTTTTATATTTACATTTTTAATAAAAAACATTTTAATACAAAAACTTTAATGTAAAAATTATTTAAATGAAAAAAAATCACTGGCATGTCTTAACTGGACGAGCTCCAACATCAGACTGGTTCCCCCACCACTTTTTATACATTCATATAGTACTTTACTGCTCCACTCCCCATCCCAACACCCTCAGACCCTCATCACTCGCTACCACATCCCTTCTCTTCCTTCCACTCCAATTTCCATCCTCCCCTTCTTCACATCTTCATCTCGACCTTCACTCACCATCGTTCCTATCAGAACATGTCACCCACTCCCTTACCTTCAGCATTACATATGTATAGTAGCAGCTTTCCCTCTACTCAGGTATGCAATGTATAATATCCTGATACCAGTGTCCTTGCAAGTTTTATTTTTCTATCATGACTCTACCTTTGTGCACATTTAATGTAATATGTTTGTGCCTGATTTAATTATAATACTCATCGAACACTCAGAGTAAAAAGCACTCATTTTCTAATAATTTAACTTTATTTTACAATATATTGCCTACACACAACTACATGGAAAACTACAGAGGATCCCTCTTGAAAACAAACAATCGTTTTAATAATAACTTTGTCCATAGCACTGAAACTCAGGTATGTAAAAGTTGTAATTTACATGAAAAACCAAGCCATTGTACATTGTGCCATTTTGTTTGGCACCACCCTCTTTGTTTACCATTATTTTTATAATGGACGTAGTTTAGTTCTTTTGTTTATGTAAATAAGGTAAAGTGTCCCCAGTCTGTTGCCTATTTCTTTTGTAATACAGTATTGTCATTTCGAACTAATTTTTTTTATTGAAATATGTTGTGTTAAAATAATTTAGCTACGTAATGT
>PNEQ01003694.1:88612-103487 GCA_003012365.1 Medauroidea extradentata
CTATATGTATCGATTGTGAACCGAAAACACATTTTACCCCTTTTCTAACCTTTTTAGGGTTGCATACGGAAAATATATTTTAATGGTGCTTGGGATATTTACAAAAATCATCAATTTAAAGCAAAGATCACTTCGATATCTCGATTGGTCCGATAGACATGGAGGGATAATCGAAAACACATTTCACGTATTTTAACCCCCTTAATTAATGAATTTAGAAACGTGTTGGAGTCCTGTCATAGACATTTGTATACGTAACCAATTAAAGTAAAAATCACGACAATAGCCAATTGTGTTTCAAAGATATAGAAAATTCATTAAGAACACATTTTGCCCCTTTTTACTGCTTGGGAATCGAATTTAAAAAAATCCTAAAACGTCTTTTTGGGGATTTACGTAAGCAATATTTTGAAGGGAATACAAACGCGTTATACCGAAGGATTCGATAGATTTCGATAGTTAATTAGAAACGCATTTAAGGTCTTTTCACCCCCTTAAATGTTGAATTTCGAAAAACCCTTAAATTGACCAATATACATTTTTATGAGTGTCCTGTTACAGTAAAAACCACAATGATAGGCCTTCGGGTTCGAGCACTATCGATGTTCCTTCAGAAATACATTTCACCCCCCTTTCACCCCCTTAGAGTTTGAATTTCGAAAAATCCCTTCTCTGTGCTCGCCTACGACCTGAGGGGAACCCACACAAAAAATTTCACGATTCTAGGTTCAGTGGTTTGAGCTGCAGTTTGATATGTCAGTCAGTCAGTCAATCAGCTAGTGTTCATTTTTATACATATTGATGATGAATAGTTCTTAGAAGCACTACACATAGTCTTCCTTTTCTTTTAGTGACGTAGCTTTACTATCATCACGTTTTAGGTTCACGTTATTAAATAAGTTGTATTATAAAATTACGATTTAATTACTGACAGACTAACGTTTTTATTCCTGCGGTACTATCAACTACTAAAAGAATACTATTTTAATACGTGCATTGCTACACATTTAGAATGAAATTACACTATATTTATGACACTTCAGAACTCAAAATAAGAGAAATAAGCTCGCTATTAAGTGACTCACAGGATATCGATGCATTTGTATCTGACTGAGAGAAACTGTGTGTAAGAGACTGTAAAATTAGTAGTGCGATCACAGTTTAGGTTCACTGTATTTCATGTATCTTATTTGAACATTATACAATTTAATTACTAAGGAACTAATATTAATTCTTGCGGTATTACCAATTCCTGAAAGAAATGCATCTTAAATATGTAGCACTGCAAGTCATTTCATATTACATTTTACTTTACGTATTTATGAATCTTATGATCATAAGATCAGAGAATTCAGCTCTGTAATCCGTGACACATAGAATGTCGATGAGTTTGGAGCCATTGTAATTAATAGTTTGTAGGAAACTGACAAATAATTATAGCACAATATATATTTATTTTAATGCTATAGTGTTATTCGATAATGTCAGGTCAGCACAGAGACATTCTATCTTTACAAGGAGTGTTATGGTATAAGAAATCGCACGCAAGTTCGATGAAGGCGATGTCCGACCAATTTTAATATGGAAAATTCTACGCTCTTAAAGAGAGTATTCATATTTATTGATTACAAATGAACATGTATAATGTTAAAAACAAACTTATTTTCCTTTTTAAATCAATAAAGTTAAATCATATAAAGGTAATCATGTGTATGAACATATATATTTATAGTGAAGATTGAGTATTAATTTTTGTGACAGGTATTTTCCACAAGGCGATATCAGAGAGTGGCTGTGCCCTCAGCACATTCGCATTCAACCACAACAACCAACAGTATGCATATCAACTGAGCTCCTTGGTCGGCAAGCCAGCTACCTCCACATCTCAGCTCATCAACAACCTGCGATCTGTGTCTGCCTCCGAACTGATCAAAGCACTACCGAAGGTCACTGAACACGAAGTTTCTACCCGACCTTTCGTACCTAGCATCGAGTTCTCAAGGTCAGGTGAGGTTCCGTTCTTGCAGCACACACCAGAGAGCCTTGTGGAAGGAGGACATTTCACTGATGTGCCATACATCATTGGAACTGCTAAGCGGGAAGTTGCTGCGTTCTACTCTAATGCATCTCTGGCTGCAGAATCACTTTGGAACAGCGTCAACAATAATTTCGAAGCTTACGTTGTACCGACCGATCTGGGACTGACACGCGGGTCGCAGAAGTCCAAGGAAGTGGCAGAAAAGGTGAAGCAGTTTTACTATGGCAACAGCCCTATCTCCTACCAGACCCGCGAGAAGTGGATTGGCTTGCAGACTGATCTCCAGTTCACAAACGGCGTAGTGAAGACTGTTCGAGCACACGCCAAGTATTCGAAGGCCCATACCTACAACTACTGGCTGACGTACGGTGCCGCGACCCATGGCATGGAGTGGGGTTATGTGGTATACAATGGCAAGGTGCGTGGTCAGACATCGAGTGCTGCTAAGCTCGCATCATCTCTGGGCCAGCTGTGGTCAAACTTCGCCAAGACAGGAATACCAACTGCAGCGGGCGAGGTCACTTGGAAGCCAGTCAGCACCAGCAGCTACCCTTACCTAGACATCAATGTTCCCAATACTTTGAAAGTAGATGTTGAGAAGGAACAAATGAACTTTTGGGATAACATATACAAAACTTACCGCAATGGCACTCCTACGCTGTAACTACAATTTTAAGAATTGTAAAAATATTGTACACCTCAAACTAAATTTTAAAATAGAAAACATTTGATCAGTTTGGATTAATAGACGATGTCGTGTGTATCATTTTTTTGGTCAGTACCTCACGGAAGCTTCATACAATTGCAAATACGTACACAGTCCATTACATTTCGGTTGATTGTTCCTCATACAAATGTATAAATTATATATACGACCTATAGGTTTAGCTTTTTTGGAGGGGTGTAACCACTATTGAAATTGCACCGGTGCATTTTTGTGATAACAGGGTTGGAATGAACTATAATTTTCAGAGTCGTCAAATATTTGTATACAAATGATAGTGTAAGTAGCAAATTTTGTGTTATTAGGAACAAAAGTAGTACATTAGTATTTGACTAAGTGTAAAGGTCATGTATTATTTTCAATTTTTTAAGCTACCGAAATTTTTTATTACAGTCGAGTTTCATCTTGATAACTTTTATATTTAATTTAATAGTCCGAAAATATTTGGCAAGTGCCAAGATTTAACTGTCACCCACAAGCGGTGCATTGCCTTCATTACAAACATGAAACAACAGCACATAAAACTTCCACATGAATATACTTGTGTAACTACATCTTTCGAAGTGCAAGTGTTTCTAATTTATTAAATAAAAATTAGTTTTGTAATTATTTTAATTTATTTGCACAATGATAAACTTATCTACAGTCTTGTGTGAATAATTTTTTATAAGGATCGTTTTCAACATTATGTAGTAAATTTCAGGAAGTTTAGTTGCAAGAGCAATTTAACATTATTACAGGAATACTTTTATGTGAAAGAGATCGAATTCACTACTAGGACATGTAAACCTTTAGCCTAGTATTAATGGACACACATTTCACATGGATTGAATGCTAAAACTGATAAAATTCTAAAGTAATGCAGGAATATGAATGGCCTTTACTATGCACACGATGTTGCCTAAATACATGGACAAACTCCGCAAAAGTATTCATCACGAAGAAAATGAGAAAATTTACCTTTCGTAGTGCGTCTCAATGGCAGTACGTTCTTTTTAAGTAGGAACAATAATACGTAGGAACAATAAGATTCCACTCTTATTTAAATGGCACAACATAATCTTACGCTTTTTACTCCGCATATGAAAAGCATTACAACTTCGGTCAGGATTTCAAAGAGGCCGCGTAAGATAGTTATAAAAAATATATGTTTCTTAACCTAACTTATTTTCTTAAAGTGTTTGATGGTGCGAAGTGAGATAAATGTGGAATATATACTTGTTTCATGGTTGTGCCATACGTGCTTGACGTGCAAAGATGCGGAGTTTACTTTGATTGATTAAAGAAAATGATGCATGTAAAACATAATATTGTTAAACTGCACATTATTACTTTAAGAGTCGTGTCCTGACAACAAAACTGACATTTACAACTGCATTTATGAGACGTTTGTGAGGAATTCTGAAATTCACCATCACTTTCAGAACGCCGGCTGGTGAACGTGTGATATCTAAATCGACGTGTAAGCAGTGCTGTAGTCGGGGGTACACGCTGTATGCCCTCTTGTTGATTTAGCCAAGTACAGTATACCTTCTACTTTCTGGCGAATACCTTCTTATTTGGTCGCCAAGTTGCTATAGTTACCATTACGTTCTTGCATTTATTTGAAATTAAGCTTACATAATATAATGACTTATGGACCGACTTACGTACAAGGAAAATAAATATTGAACAGGCTGGTAACTTCAAATGTTATCTGAAGAAACAGCCGATTTGGGTTACCTTTGCGTGAAGACTATGATGCTTGTAAAATGAGCAACGTGGGTTTATGTGACGTTCTGCCGTCTAAGCATACAACCCTTTGCTGGTATTTACCGTTGTCAAGGTGAAAAAAGCCAGCAAATTTATCTCGTAGAAAACAATGTGTTGCTTTGGCTGTAAACGAGCCACGTACTGTTTCTGCATTGATAATCGTTTATAGATGTTTACTTCAGTTTTAGACACGCAGCGCTTATGCAAAAAGTTAAATTACTAAATTTTTTTCACGCGTAGCAAGGCTGTAACAAACATTTCGTTGTGTCTATAACATAAACTCTTTCGCGGGTTCACACAGTTGTCTATAGAATCGAAGCAGTATAAAATAGGGACTTTCCACAAGCAACCTGTCTGGCTAGGAAAAACTCACTTCGTCCGTAGTTTCCCCCATATTTCATCAAAATGTTCTTTATTTGCCACAAAGAAGGCCATCATTTCTTTACTTCCAGCGAAATTTCCCAAACTTCAATCCTAGCAAAAAAAACTTACTTAAAGATACATGACGCTAATGACTGATTTAAAAATAGGTTGCGAACCCACAGTTTTAGATTTAGGACTGGTAAATGAAGGGTTGCAAGAGCTTGCTGCACTGTCGAAAGGAAGCCAGTCAACGCAGATAACGTTCCCTAGGGTTGCACTTGCACGCCTAATTAAAGGAACTATACGTATGACTGCAAGTTTAAAAAGTGATCCAGGAGAACATGATACGCTTTTCTTAAATGCTGCAAAATAGAATGAGACCTAGGTTATGTTCTGGTGCAAACTCTGAAAAATACTAGTTGTTGCGAGACATAACAGTGCTAAATAACCTACTAAATCAAAGAAAAGAGGCGTACATTATGTCAAAAATTTAAGTGGCAAGAATCTGCAGACATTAAATATAAGTTAAATACCCATATTACAAGGGTTCAGAAACTTGGCAGACAACTCAGGAAACAAATGCGTTCCAGATAAAATCATTAATTGCTAGTGCTGAAAACCATTCCCACATTACCTTGTTGAACTGCAGAGTGTGAACAAGTACACAGTTTGTGAGTAACACCGTCACTGCATGATCTCAGGTCATTACTGCTGATTTCTGTCTTCTGCCTTCTGTTTATTAATTCAGACTGCCAAACAATTGACCAGTTCACGCCAGAGAAATACTAATGGAGTCAGGTCTTTTAAGCCGTCGTACTGTAACCGACAGAAATTCAAGAGTCTGTGGTAGAAATACATAACTAGTTTAGTAAAATATGCAGAGGGCGTAGCCAGGGGCGGTTTTGGGGACCCTCACTCAGTAATAAAGAAAAATTAAAAAATTGTATATAATAAAGATAACTTTTTGAGTGGTAGAAAATTCTGATTAGTTATGAAAACTGCTAAAACAGCACTATTTTGCACCCTCAAATCCGATATTTTCCCGGCGGGAAAACTGCGGACCCTCCTTCCCCACTTAAAATGCCTGGTCAGGGTTCCTTTATAATATTCCCTCCTTAACAAAAATATTATTTCATTAGAAAAACTGCTAAATTAGCACTATTAGCGCCTTATAAACCAACATTTTCTCGGGCGAAATCCTATGAACCTCAGGCTTAAAAGGGGTGGTCCGTGTTCCTTTATAACGTGGGCACAAAATATTGAAAAATTCCACAGTAAAAAATTAATAAATTTTCGCATGTAGAGCATTCATTGTTTAGTTTCGAAAACACCTTAAATAGGCTTTGTTCGCATCCTGAATTTCAAAATTACCCTTGGAAATGTGAATGTATTAGCTTTGATCTCTTAGTTTTCAAGTTACAATGAAATACAAATATGCGTTAATTTTCAACAATTTAATTATTTTATTTTTATTTTTCATGTGAGGTGCAGTTGCGATTCGGCGTAAGAAAGAGTCATACCCTGACTTTTGAGTTCCAGGTATACTCTGTGACAATTTTGGCACTACAGCACTGCGAGAAGGAGAATGAAAATGAAAGCCTCAGTTTATGACTTGAATTACTTATATTACTAATTTGACCAATCAGTAATTGTATAGAATGAGATCATGTTTTGAATCGAATTGAAAAATTTCTGTACAAAACATTGTTTAAGACAAGGTAGATATTGACAGGTCAAATTAGTAATATAACAACGAGTCATCAAGTGAAGCTTACATTTTCGTTCTCTTTGTCACTTATTATATCAAATAAAACACGTGTTCTGTAGCCAGTGCTTTGTAAGTGTGACTGGACCTCAAAATTCCTCACAAACGTGTCATGAATACAGCTGCAACTACCAATGTTGTCAGGTTACCTAACTTCAAGCATGTATTCACAGTAGTCACTCGAAAAGGAACCATGTGCAATTTAACAGTTTTTCGGTTTCCATGCACCAATCGCCTTAAACACGGCCTCGTATGGTGGCCATAGGTACCTCTCATAATAGCAAGGTACTTTAAGCCACGGCCATAGAGGAACAGGTCTTGACACTGGAGTTGAAAATTCACCCCGTTGTGACTGATTGGCGCCACTGGCAGTGCAGGGTTGTTTTAACATTGCGCAAATGGGACTACAACGAGAAAACTCGTGTTGCAGCTGCTATGAGAACTGCTAGTACGACGCTATATTGCAGTGTTAAAACAACACATTGTTAGCGGCGCTTTCAGTCATAGAGGGGTCAACTCCATGGCATTAGTAGATATGCTAGTGTCCAGACCTGTACTTATACGACCGTGCTCTAAGCAAATAAAAAAGGAGGGTTGGCAACGAGCGTAGAAAGTTTAATTCCAATATTTCTCTTTGCTGCGGCACGGTCTGGTATAATGTTGATTTTTTTTAAGACGATCCGCGTGAAACACAGCAGTTCCTGTGAACGGCGATTTCTGAAGCAGTGCACATACCTTCTCGTATCGTCATCTGACACCTGTCTGTTACGGAAACTTTGAATAACCTCAGTACTGTGGCAGAAGAACGCACACGTAAAGACACAGCTATCCTGCCACCAACCAACCATTAGTGAAGAAGCAGATTACTAACGTCATGTATGACGTGGAGAGCTTCCGAGAAAAACTGTCTGCTTTGTTTCGTGTAACTTCAGAAAATGTTGTCACTTTTGAAGGGAATTATTTGTGTTGTACATGTTTAATGCTATGTGAGTCGACATTCTCGGTTCTAAAGTAAACCTGAGGTATTCAATCCGTCGCATATGTAATAAAATCGGTTTTATACAGTGAATTACACGTTAACATACAATGAACGGCCTTTAAACCGGCATAAAATTAATTAAGTTACAGACCTACTCAGCGTCCGGAAGTTAGGAACCATATAGCGCCTCTATTAAGCTAAGCATATCAACTACGTATTAAACTCTGCACCAACTGGTCAAGTTTCCAAACTACTGTTCTTATTTTCAAAAGTTGAAATTTTGTTTACAATCACTCACAGAGGTTTCTAACTAAATTCTGCGCAATATTGTGTCGCTAGAACTCATGCTACATTTCTACACAGAAAAATACATTTAAACAATTAATTTATTTGCACTTGCTAACGCCTTTAAATCCAGAAGAAAATGATGGAAGGAACACAGAAATAACATCATTTGTACGTTACATAAATGTTCACTTTCCCAACACAACACAAACGCCAATAAACTCCAAAATATTACCTCGAATGTTGTGTTAAAGCATCCAGAGAGAAAAACTGTGAATTGTTAAATTATAACAAATAATTGGTCACGTTTGAAATATTCAATAAAAATATTTCCTACTCGAAGAAAAATGTTGTTATAGTTCACGTGTAAGAAAATGGTTTAATTGTAATATTTCTGTTTCATGTAATCACAATTGACGAATTTTCCTTATAAGAAAAAATAACCTACATATATATATATATATATATATATATATATATATATAAGAAAAAAAGACGCACGTGTGTATATATCGGTATATCCTTGTGAGTGTACACAGAAAATATTTTTATTAAAGTATAAGTGTCCAATTTTTGAAAATTGTATGCTACTGTGACAATAAAGAAAACTTGCCTCAATATTTTATGGAAATTAATCTGCGGTTTTACTTTCACTGTAAAATATTAAAGTTTTACGATTAACATTTTTAAAATTATTTTTACAAACAGAAAACAATCCAATTGCAACTCTTACACGAAAACGAAATATAAATAAATAAACAAATTGTTATGCGGAAAATGACATTAATGTAATGTCTTCAAGTTGAGCATTGTTTGGCCCCAATGCAAAATTACATGTTTTTATTTCCAGACCTTAACTATTTGTTATAAAACTTTTCTAATAAATGATTAACAACAAAATTTCTTTTGTTTGTATGAAAACGAGGAAATTGTTTTTAATATAAAGTGAGCAATAATAATACACTGCAACACAATGTCAACTAAACGTGAATGAACACTGTAATTGTTATATTTTGTCGTTGGATGAACTTACAAATAATTAGCAAGGATGTTTCACATTTGTCCTGTGGAGGCGTGCGTCGTGTTGGAACAATAAGGAATGTGATATAATCTATTTGGTAATTTTGGAGGTGTATACGTGGTAATGTATTGACCAATGGTTGACTTTATTAATACAGTTACATATACTTTATTAATACAGTCATATAAGAATTACGCACTTTCTGAATTAGTAACTACCAACTTATTCTGGACGAACACTGTCAGCTTTTAGGGAAGAAACTACTTGTATCTGAGTTAATATTAACAATTTGGCATAAAATGATTTTAGAACCTATTATGTTAAAATGTTTTTACTGAAAACACGTATTGTGAAAACATTTGTACAGTAAATGAACTTAAGACTATCGTAAAACGAAGTGAATGGTATTTCGGAACCGCGCTGAAACATTTCTTTCCGAATTGCCTTTAAATCTGTGGTTGCGTGAAAAAAGAGATGGCACTGTGGTCTACAAATTATAAAGACTACTGTTTTTTGTCATGGGGGTTCTACTTATGAATTGTGGACATACGTCATTACAGTGTTATTAAATAGCGTAAATATCGTTCATAGCTCAGCTTACAAGTTGGTGTTAAATATACTGAAGGAGAACACGTTAAATAAAATAGAAAATAGTTAAGAATTAAACTAAACGATAGTTATACAAGTAGTTTACATTATTATAGTAATGCTGACCAACTTAAAGGTAATAAATTCTGCTGGTGCAGAATGAAGTAAAGGACATAAATATGAATTTAAATTATTTAAGAATCCAATGAAACTGCTGTAAAGAAAATTGTTAAAATGCTTGTATTAGTAATTTATTTCAAAATAATTAATTTTTAAGGCGAATGTTGTACAACGCTGTATTTGAAATAGTTAATTTTCTGACGAAACGGTTGTATTTTAATAGTTAAAATGTTTGCAACATTAATTTATTTTACTTTAATTGACTTTATGGGAAATATTGTTGCCTTTTTATATTTATTTCAGTACATATGTAATAATTTGAAGTAATTTGACAAGTATTCGTTGCCTGTGGTTGAACTACACGTAAAATAATAAATTAAAATTATAAATATAAAAATGATAAATATAGTCTAAAAAAACAGCAACGTCACAAGCAGATTATACAGTCTAAATATTTTCTCCTAATGCGGCCTATGGCAGTTTTGTGTTACATAAATTGTAATCGTCTAAGTTGTCTGTGTTGCCTTTCTCTCGATGTCCTGAGTTTTCTCAGTTTTCCTCTTATTATTTTTTTTTTTGTTGTGTACTACTTATTTTATTTTTTTTAGTCCTGTGATTTGACACAGCTCCTCGTGGAATTTTTTTAGATTTTGATATTAACGTACAGGTTGATTACAGGTAATTCAGTTTTTTTTGTTTTTTATTGTTTAAGTCATGGTTTTCTGACACATAGCACAACAATGACGTATGTCCACAATTTTCACTAAAAGAGGACAAGACGCAGATTGGCTTCGGTTATCTGCGGATGACCCAACATCCATCCGTGTCAAGAAAATTTACAATATCTTCAAGTCGTGGTAATGTTACTCGTTAAGAAAGTTCATAAAGGAAATGGTTCAATACGAGTTGCTGTTGAGGGGAGAACTTGTGTATTGAAACCGGTGTACCCTCAGCCGTTGCCAATAAAGAAAGAGAATGCAAATGATTTTACGGATATTTTCGGATATTTAAATGTCGAAACTCGGCCTTTTAATGTTCAGTGACTGACTGTTACATGTAAGTGAATATTTTTAGTGCGGTGTTTCATATGATTAAAATATTGTTTTACGTCAAAGGAAATCAAAAATTATTTTACTAGGCATCTCTTTTATGTGCGTATGTGCGTGTGACGAATAATTTGAAGCAGTGCTCTTTTATATAATACTAGCAGTGCGACCGCGGCTTTGGTCGCATGTATTACTAATAGCAAATTGTATTTACTGTAATTGAAAAACATCTATGTATACCAGATAGGTATCCAGTAATAAGGTATTAGGGTGACATCCGCTAGTTGAGTTAACTCTGCAGTAGGATAAGTAGCAATAACTGTCCACGCGAAAAGCAGTGTTAAATCTGTCCCAGTCACTAACAGCGACTTCGCCTGGGCCTTATTTACAGTCACAGCAAAGTAGACGTTGTGGGTTAGTTACAGACTCTTTTTTGTAAGAGAGTAATCGAACTAAATACATAGTTTACGTGGTACAAACAATTGCGCCATGTAACGTCGAAGTTATTAATGAAAATTAATTTTAAAATTTAATGTTAATCTTGAGCTCATAGGGGTTGTACAAGACGACTCAGTAGAACTGTAGAACGAAACTCTTATATGATTTACTTCTCGCTGGTCATAGGTGCTTTCTGAAACATCTGCCCTGAAAGTTTACAAACTAAGTTTTCTCAATAATTAAGTTATCTCATTAAATAAAAATCTTGCGTTACTTTTTTCTAGGTACTTTTGTAAGCATCATTCGGACGCGAACAGCACCTCAGTAACTATATTGGTTATGGTTAGTATCGTCGGCTGACAAAAAACTAAATTTATGCCTTTTCACCCATTTAAGTGCCGAAATTAGAAAAATCTAAGTTACTCATCTTAAATATTTGTACTAATATTTAAGTGAAGTGAAAATCAAGACGATAGCTCTTTCAGTCAAAGCAAAGTCGATCTTTCACTAAAAAATCAGATATTGCTCCCGTACACTACTGATATTTAGAATTTTGAAAAATCTTAAAACTTATTTACGGCCATTTACGTAACCATCATCCTGATGGAAAAGTAAACAGAATATATTTATGGGGTCGATACATATCGATGCGTTACCTAAAACCCATTACAGGTCGTTTCACCTCCTAAGAGACTGAATTTATAAATACTATTGTAACATATTTTAGACTACTTAATTGATAACTCTTGAGCGTGAAAAACACGACAATAGTCCGTTTGGTTCAAGATATATCAATGATTAATTAAAAATAAATTTTGTCTCTTCCTTATGTGGGGAATTCCGAAAATTCCTGAAATTACTTTTCAGGTTTTTGAGTAAGCATCAATCTTAAACTAAAATCACGTCGCTATATAAAAATCAATGGGATCGATATAATAGATTGTGACCTCTTTGGGGTCGAATATGGAAAATTTATTTGACTCTTATTTGGGATATTTACAAAAGCATCATTATAAAGCATTTAGCACTTTGATTTCTCGATTGGTTTGTTGAAGTAAAAATCCAGACGATAGTCAATTGTGTTTCAGTGCTACAGACGATTAAAAAAAACATTTTGCCCCCTTTTTACTGCTTGGAAGACGAATTAAAAAAAAATCCTTATGTGTGTTTACGTAAGCAATATTTCCAAGTGAATACCACATCTCTACCCCGAAGGATTCGATATATATCTATAGTTAATCGGAAACACATTTAATGTCTTTCACCCCCTTAATTGTTGAATTTTAAATAATCCTTAAATTTGCTAATATGCATTTATATGTGGGTCCTATTAAAGTAAAAATTCGCGATGATAGGCCGTCGTGTTCGAGCTCTGTCAACAATTCTTCGGAAAAACATTTCACCCCTATTCACCCTCTTAAAGTTCGAATTTTGGAAAATCCCTTCTTAGTAGTTGCCTATGACCTGAGGGGAACCCACACAAAAATTTTCACTATTCTAGATTCAGTGATTTGGGCTGCAGTTTGATATGTCAGTCAGTCAGTGTTTTTTTTTATACATATAGATGTCACATCTCCGTATGCTGACAATATTTATTATACTATTGTTTAGCAGAAATTTACGCATCTGTTTTATATGTGTTAAAGTGTCAGTATATATTTAAATGTTAATTAGTCTGACATAGCGTGTTTTGTTAAGTCCAGAAAGTGAAATATCGTTAGAGTACAACGCTTGCAAGCTGTAGTTCTTCTGGCTACACGTAACTGATCCATAAAAATGTCACTGGTGGTAACTTGCATGGTGTGCTCGCCTTAGGACAGCTGAAGGCTGAGAAGTGATACATTCATAAGTCATTAGTGAAACATTCATTCTCAACATGAAAGGTTACCATGACCAAGTGTTCCACTTTAATTGATTTTATACATTATTCTCCAATCCTGAAAACTCAGGAATACTACTTTATTTCATAGTTTGTCAACAAAGTTGCAAATTTTCTCACATTTAACTTTAGTAATTCCTCTTAAGTTTTGAAATGCTGAGTGTTTCACTTTAATTTGACTTGCACAGCAAGTTGTCTCACAAGACTTGTTGCTACCATAAGCCAAGTTCGTATTCCACGTGGCTTGCAGCAAGCTGAATTCAAACTTAACTTTTTAATTTTGTTCATGATACTGCAATAGTATGCAATAGTATGTTTTGGCACAAGGGATACGGGAATAGTTTAGCAGGAACCGATGATGAAGTCATGGCCGCCATCTTGTTAACGACATCCGCCGCCATTATATAGTATGTCATAACTGCCATCTTGGAAGACATAATCATGACCTTGACCATTATGTAAAAGTCAAAATTCCCTAAATTTTAAACAAAAATTAAAAATTTCCAAAATTTCGAAATAACTAAACGTTTCTAATATTATCGAAAACAAAACTATTAAAAATATGCAAAACTAAAAAATAAAAATGTAATGTCTATTATTTCATTTAAAAAATCAATACATTCTAAAACATTTTCACAATTTCCAAAAATTCAAAACTAAAACAATATTTGCAAAAATTTATAAATCTAACAATTTTACGTCCGCCATTTGATTTTACACAATTTAGCCACGATATCGTTTTCTGCCGCCATATTGTCTATGATTATGGCTGTCAAATTGTTCAGTTAAATATAGATTGCCATATTAAAAACCGGGGTTCCCTCCAAGTCTTACGAATATTTTTTAAAAATTATATTTTATCGAAACCCAATTCATAAATCATTAAAAATATTTTTTAAATTAATTAAATAAGTAACCGACAATTTATACCCATACCAGCTTCCATGCAGCCCTACGTATTATTTTTTTATGTGAACACTCATAGTGTAGGTTCCATCTTCCCATACAAAACTATCGTTATTCCTTAATCAAAATTTTCTTCACTGTTCTAAAAAAAATTAATACTATTACCTTAAAGGTTATTACTAATAACGGCAATAACTTAAACCTAGTCCCGTCTCCCTTGTTTGTATACTTAGATTATTGTATTGAGTACATTATTGTCTGCTACCATAGTTATAACACACACACACACACATATATATATATATATATATATATATATATATATATATATATATATATATATATATATATATAAATTATTGCTAGTAAGTAAGACAGACACAAAATATTTCTAGGCTTATGCCTATTACTCCTCATGTAGAGCTAACATAACAAAGTAAATATCAATTCTCAGAGGAAGAGCTGTTAAATAAAAATATTATTATGAGGCAGAGTGAAAGTAAAGATTTATTATTACATAAAATATTGGGCTAATGAAACAGGCAAAGAGATACATCTCTACATATAAAAACTAGCCGGCCGGCTGCGGTTTTGCCCGCGTGAAACTATGTAATGTAGGGCGCGCGTCAGTAGCCCTAAAATCACTAGCCCTAAAGTCACTAGGGCTAAAATTTTTCGCTCTCAAAACCGTCAGTAACCCTAAAGTCACTAGCCCTAAAGTCAGTAGCCCTAAAGTCATTTGCCCTAAAGTCAGTAGCTCTAAAGTCACTAGCCCTAAAGTCAGTAGCCCTAAAGTCATTTGCCCTAAAGTCAGTAGCCCTAAAGTCACTAGCCCTAAAGTCAGTAGCCCTAAAGTCACTAGCCCTAAAGTCAGTAGCCCTAAAGTCACTAGCCCTAAAGTCAGTAGCCCTAAAGTCACTAGCCCTAATTCGCGCCATTCAGTTTTAAATGTTCGTGTATGATCGGAAAAG